>RXPK01000301.1:690128-766650 GCA_004143645.1 Protaetia brevitarsis
GTAGTCCATCAGAGCGCATTGCGGCGGCAATCGAATAAAAAAAAAGCGCGAATCGCTATCTCAACCGTTCGAGATATTGAGGTTAACATTTCAAGATTGAAAATCGACGCGAGACCTATCTAGGTATAGCCTATCGAAGCGCATTTTATCGGGAATCGAACCGAAAACCGGAACTCATATCCTCTAACCGTTCTCGAGAATGCGCAAAAATGGTAAAAATCGTTAATGACCTTATTTTCGACCTAAAATTCTTAATTGCGACGAACGACCGTTCCGATTCGTATCTAGCGGTCTCGTCCCAGCTGTCCCCTGTCGCGCCGATCTTTGGACCAAGCAGAACGCCCTAGCTACTGCCGTTCCGAGTTATGTTGAGAGACAAAAAAACACCGTTTCTGGCCTATTTACTTACCCAGGCACATATACTGCCATTTCGGGCGACGAAGCGCCGAAAACCCTAACGTATTATATACTTGTCGACGCGATATTTCGACGAGGATCATATTTGAAAGCCACTCCTAGCGGTCTCCGTTCCGAGAGTGATGGCAAAAAAACCGAATTTGACGGAAAATTTAAGCAAAAATCGCTGAAAAATAGGCCAAACGTCGAGATAGCCCCAACAATATAGGTCAAAAGAAGCTCTCATCAAGGAATCTGAAACGGCGCGCCGCCGTCCCGTACTAGCTATTACCGTTCTCGAGATATGGCGTCAAAGTTTGAACTTGAAAACGAACGCGAGTACCACTAGACGCGCCTTCCGACGGGGGAATCGGAATGCGCGAGGACGCGCTTCATGTCTCTACCGTTTCCAGATATTTGAGGTCAAACTTTTGAAAAATTAAAACCCGCTAGGAGCCTCTAATATATTCACACGCGCATTTTGATCGAATAATGGTGAAAAGCGCATCCGATATCTCTTAACCGTTCCGAATAAATTGAGGTTAAAGTTTTTAAGATGAAAATCGCCGGCTAGAGCCTTTTCGGATAGTCCATCAAAGCGCATTTTATCGGTGAATGAACGCAGAAAACCGGAAAACTCGATATCTTAAACCGTTCTCGAGATACGCAAAAATGTGTAAAAATCGTTAAATTTCCTTATTTTTCGACCTAAAAATTCTAATTTGCGAGCAACTACCGTTCCCGATTCGGTTCTACGCGTTCCAGCGTTTCCCTGTCGCGCCGGATCTTTTGAGACCAAGCAGAACGCCCTAGCTACTGCCGTTCCGATATTTGAAAGATACGAAAAAAAACACGCGGTCTGGGCCTATTTATTACCAGGCACATATACCTCTATTTCGGCCGAAGAAGGCGCCAAACCCTAACGTATTTATATACTGTCGACCGATTTCTACGAGGATTCCAATTGAAAGCGCCGTGCGCTAGCGGTTCTCCGTTCCGGAGATATGGGCAAAAAAACCGAATTTTGATGGAAAATTTAAGCCAAAAATCCGCTGAGAAATAGCCTAAACGTCGAGATACCCCTCATATTATATCAAAAGAAGCGTCTCATCGAGAGAATCGAACGCCCGCCGCGCTCCCCTCTAGTATACCTTCTCAAGATATGGCGTTCAAAGTTTGAAATCTTAAAACGACCGCGAGGTGACCACTAGAACGCCTTCCGACGGAAATCGAATGGCGAGAGCGCGCTTCGATTATCTCTACTCGTTCCGAGAATATTGAGTCAAAGTTTTGAAAAAATAAAACGCCGTAGAGCCTTAAAATGATCCATCAGGACGCGCATTTTGACGCGAATTCGAATGGTGAAAAGCGCGATCCGATATCTCTAACCGTTTCCGAATTTGACGTTAAAGTTTTGAGGATTGAAAATCCCCTAGAGCCTTTCGTATATCCAACAGAAGCGATTTTATCGGGGAATCGAACGCAGAAAACGGAACTCGATATCTCTAACCGATTTCTCGAGATATTCGCAAAAATGTGAAAAATCGTTAAATTTTCCTTATTTTTTCGACTAAAATTCTTAATTGCGAGCGAACTACCGTTCCGATTTCGCTCTAACGCGTCCAGCCGTGTTCCCTGTCGCGCCGATCTTGAGGACCAAGCAGAACGCCCTGCTACTGCCTTCCGGAGTTATGTTGAAGAGACAAAAAACCACGGTTTCTTGGCCTATTTAACCTCTAGTTCGGCGAACGAAGGCGCCGAAACCCTAACTATTATATACTGTCGGACGGCGGATTCGACGAGATTCCATATTGAAAGCCCGTTTCGCTAGCGTCTCCGCTTCCGGAGATATGGCAAAAAACCGAATTTTATGGAAAATTTAAGCAAAAATCGCTGAAAAATAGCCTAAACGTCCAATACCCCAACATATTATAGGTCAAAAGAGGTCTCATCGAGAGGATCGAACTGCGCCGCGCGCGTCCCTCTAGCTTTACCGTCCGAATATGGCGTTCAAAGTTGAAAACTTGAAAACGACCGCGAGGGACCACTAGAACGGCCTTCCGACGGAAATCGAATGGCGAGGAGCGCGCTCGATACTTTATACCGTTCCGAGAATATATTGAGATGTGCAAAGTTTGAAAATTAAAACGCCGCTAGAACCTTCTGAATATGATCATCAGACGCGCATTTGACGCGAATCGAATGTAAAAGCGCGATTCCATATTCTAACCGTTTCCGAATATTGAGGTTAAAGTTTTAAGATAAATCGCCGCTAGACCTTTTCGGACATAGTCCATCAAAGCGCATTTTATCGGGAAATTCGAACGCAAAAACCGCGAACTCATACTCTAACCTTCTCGAGATATTCGCCAAAAAGTTAAAAATCGTTAAATTTCCTTAATTTTCGACCTAAAATTCTTAATTTGCGAGCGAACTACCTTCCATTCGGTTCTAGCGGCGACTCCAGCGTTGTTCCCTGGTCGCGCCGGATCTTTTGAGCCAAGCAGAACGCCCTAGCACTGCCGTTCCGGAGTTTATGTTGAAAACCGAAGAAAACACGCGTTTCTGGCCTATTTATTACCCAGACATATACCTGCTATTCGCCGAACGAAGGCGCCGAAACCCTAACTCATTATTATACTGTCGACCGCGTATTTCGACGAGATGTCCATATTTGAAAGCGCCGTTGCCTATGCGTCTCCGTTCCGGGATATGGCAAAAACCGGAATTTTGATGAAAATTAAGCAAACATCGCTGAAAATAGCCTAAACGTCGAGATGCCCCAACATTATTACTTAGCAAAAAAAAGGTCTCATCGAAGAATCGAACGGCCCCGCGTGCGTCCCCCTAGCCTATTACCCGGTCTCGAGAATGGGCGTTCAAAGTGTGAAACTGAAAACGACGCGAGGTGACCAATAGAAGCGCCTCCGACGGGAATCGAATGGCGTAGTGACGCGCTTCGATATCGTTACCCGTTTCCGGATATTTGAAATCAAAAGTTTTGAAAAAATTTAAAACGCCGCTAGAGCCTTCTAAATATCCATCAGACGCGCATGTTGACGGCGAATCGAATGGTGAAAAGCCGATCCGAATCGCTAACGTTTCCGAGAAGATATTTGAGGTTAAATTTAAGAATGAAAATCGCCCTAGAGCTTTCGTATAGTCCATCAGAAGCGCATTTTATCGGAATCGAACGCAGAAAACCGGAACTAAAAAGATAATCTCTAAACCTTCTCGAGATATCGCAAAATGTGGTCAAAAAGCGTAAATTTCCTTATTTTTCGAACCTAAAATTCTTAATTTGCGAGCGAAAACTACCGTCCGATTCGGTTCTAGCGAGGCGTTCCAGCGTGTTCCCTGGTCGCCCGATTTTGAGACCAAGCAGAACCCCTAGCTACTGCCGTTCCGAGTATGTTGAAAGAGACGAAAAAAAAACACGCGTTTCTTGGAGCCTATTATACCCCAGCACATCAACCTGCTATTTCGGACCGAACGAAGCCCGAAACCCTAACTATTATATACTGTCGACGCCCGTATTTCGACGAGGATTCCATATTTGAAAGCGCCTGCGCTACGGTCTCCGTTCCGGAAGATATGGCAAAAAACCGAATCTTGATGGAAAATTTAAGCAAAATCGCTGAAAAAATAGCCATAAACGTCGAGATAGCCCCAACAATATTATAGGTCAAAAAGAAGCGTCTCATGAGAGGAATCGAACGGCGTCGCGCGCGTCCCTCTAGCTATTACCGTTCTCGAAGATTATGGGTGTTCAAAGTTGAAACTGAAAACGACCGAGGTACACTAGCAAGCGCCTCCGACGGGGAATCGAAATGCGAGCGAGCGCGCTTCATATCTCTACCCTTTCCGAGAAAGTTGAGGTTCAAAGTTTTGAAAAATTAAACGCCGCTAGACCTTCTAAATTATGACCATCAAGACGCGCATTCTTGACGCGAATCGAAGTGGTTGAAAAGCGGATTCCGATATCTCAACCGTTCCGAGATATTGAGTTAAAGTTTAAGATAAAAATCGCCGCTAGAGCCTTTTCGAATAGCTTCCATCAGAAGCGCAGTATCGGAATAACGAAGCAGAAAACCGAACTCGAATCTCAACCGTCTCGAAATTCGCAAAATGTGAAAATCGTTTAAATTCCTTATTTTTTCGACCTTAAAATTCTTTAATTCGAGCAACTACCGTTCCATTCGTTCTAGCGGCGTCCAGCGTGTCCCCCTGCGCGCCGGATCTTTTCAACCAAGCAGAAACGCCCTAGCTACTGCCGTCGATATGTTTGAAGAGACGAAAAAAAACACGCGTTTCTGCCTATTTATTACCCAGCACAATACCTGCTATTTCGGCCTAACGAAGCGCTCGAAACCCTAACGTATTATATACTGTCGACGCGATTTCGAGAGGATTCATATTGAAAGCCCTGGCCGCTAGCGTCTCCGTTCCGGAGAATATGGGCAAAAAAACGAATTTTAATGGAAAATTAAGCAAAAATCGCTGAAAAAGCCTAAACGTCGAGATAGACCCCAAACATATATTAGGTCAAGAAGCGTCTCATCGAGAGGAAATCAACGGCGCCGCGCGCCGTCCCTCTAGCTATTACCGTTCTCGGAGATAATGGCTTGAAATGAAACTTGAAAACGACCGCGAGGTACACTAGAAGCGCCTTCCGACGGGGAATCAATGGCGAGGAGCGCGCTTCATATCTCTACCCGTTTCCGATATTTGTGAGTCAAAGTTTTGAAAATTAAAACCGCGCTAGACCTTCTAATATATCATCAGACGCGCATTTACGGCGAATCGAATGGTGAAAAAGCGCGATCGATATCTCTAACCGTTTCAGAATATTGAGTTAAAGTATTGAAATGAAAAATCCGCTAGAGCCTTTGTATAGTCCATCAGAAGCGCATTCTATCGGAACGAACGCAGAAAACCGCGAACTCGATATCTCTAACCGTCTCAGATATCGCAAAAATGTGTAAAAAATCGTTAAATTCCTTATTTTTCACCTAAATTCTTAATTTGCGAGCGAACTACCGTTCCGATTCCGTTCTAGCGCGTCCAGCGTTTCCCCTGGTTCCGCCGCGATCTTTGAGACCAACAGAACGCCCTAGCTACTCCTTCCGGAGGTATGTTAAGAGACGAAAAAAAACACCGTTCTTGGGCCTATTATACCTGCTATTTCTTGCCGAACGAAAGCGCCGAAACCCTAACGTATTATAACTGTCGGACGCGTATTTCGACGAGGATTCCATATTTGAAGCCCGTGCGCTAGCGTTCTCCGTTCCGGAGAATGGGCAAAAAAAACCGAATTTATGGAAAATTTAAAGCAAAAATCGCTAAAAAAATAGCCTAAACGCAGATAGCCCCAACATATTATAGGTCAAAAGAGCGTCTCACGAGAGGAATCGAAGGCCGCCCGACGCCGTCCTCTAGCTATGACCGTTCTCGAGATATGGCGTTCAAAGTTTTAACTTGAAAACGACCGCGATAGGGACCACTAGAATCGCCTTCCGACGGGAAATCGAATGCAAGGAGCGCGCTTCGATATCTCTACCCGTTTCCGAAATATTGAGGTCAAAGTTTTTGAAAAAATTAAACGCCGCTAAGCCTCTAATATTATCCATCAACGCGCATTTTGACGCGAATGTCGAATGGTTGAAAAAGCGATCCGATATCTCAACCGTTCGATTATTTGAGGTTAAAGTTTGAAGATGAATATCGCCGCTAGAGCCTCGTATAGTCATCAGAAGCGCATTTATGGGGAATGAACGCAAAAACCGAGTCGATACTTAAGTTTTCAGATATTCGCAAAATGTGTAAAATCGTTCATTCTTATTTTCGAGCTAAAATTCTTAATTGGAGCGACTCGTCGATTCGGTTCTAGCGGCCGCTAGCTGTGTTCCCCTGTCGCGCCGGATCTTTTGAGACCAAGCCAGAAGCCCCTAAGCTACTGTCGTTCCGGAGTTATGTTGAGAGAGAAAAAAAACTCTGTTTCTTGGCGCTATTTCTTAGTCTAGCACAATATCTGCCGTTTTGGCCGCCAAGGCGCCGCAAACCCTTAACATATTATATCTGTCGGACGCGTGTTTCGTACGAGATTCCATATTTGAAAGCGCCGTCTCGCTAGCGATGTCCGTTCCGGAGATATGGGCAAAAAAACCGTGAATTTTTGATGGAAAATTTCAGCAAAAATCGCTGAAAATACCTAAACGTCGAGATAGCCCCAACATATTATAGGTCAAAAGAAGCGTCTTTTCGAGCGGGAATCGAAGGGCGCCCGCGCGTCCTTCTAGCTCTTTACGTTTCTGAGATATGGCGTTTACAGTTTGACACTTGAAAACGACGGCTACGGGTGGATGTGACCTTTAGTAGCGTCTTGCACGAGGAATCGAATGAATAAGCCAGATTCCGATATCTCTAACCGTTTCGAGATTTGAGGTTAAAATCTTGAAAATTAAAATTAACGCTAGAGCCTTTTCGTCGTGGTCCATCTAGACGCGCATTGCGGGCGAATCGAATAAAAAAAGCGCGATCCATCTATCTACGTTTTCGAGATATTTGAGGTTAAAGTTTCGAAGATGAAAATCGATCTGAGCCTTCTAGTATAGCCTATCTGAAAGCGCATTTATCGGGAATCGAACGCCGAAAAACCGGAACTCGATATCTCTAACCGTTCCTCGAGATATTCGCAAAAATGTGTAAAAAATCGTAAATTTCCTTTATTTTTCGACCTAAAATTCTTAATTGCGAGCGAAACTACCGTTCGATTCGGTTCTAGCGGCGTCAGCGTGTTCCCCTGGTCGCGCCGGATCTTTTGAGACCAAGCAGAACGCCCTAGCTACTGCCGTTCCGGAGTTATGTTGAAGAGACGAAAAAAACACGCGTTTCTTGGGCCTATTATTACCCAGGCACATATACCTGCTATTTCGGGCCGAACGAAGGCGCCGAAACCCTAACGTATTATATTACTGTCGGACGCGTATTTCGACGAGGATTCCATATTGGAAAGCGCCGTGGCGCTAGCGGTCTCCGTTCGGAGATATGGCAAAAAACCGGAATTTTGATGGAAATTAAGCAAAATCGCTGAAAAATAGCCCTAAACGTCGAGATAGCCCCAACATATTATAGGTCAAAAGAAGCGTCTCATCGAGAGGAATCGAAACGCGCGCGCGCGTCCCTCTAGCTATACCGTTCTCGAGATATGGGCGTTCAAAGTTTGAACCTTGAAAACGACCGCGAGGTGACACTAGAAGCGCCTCCGACGGGGAATCGAATGGCGAGGAGCGCGCTTCGATGTCTCTACCCGTTCCGAGATATTTGAGGTCAAAGTTTTGAAAATTTAAAACGCCGCTAGAGCTTCTAATATGATCCATCAGACGCGCATTTTGACGGCGAATCGAATGGTGAAAAGCGCGATCCGATATCTCTAACCGTTTCCGAGATATTTGAGGTTAAAGGTTTTAAGATGAAAATCGCCGCTAGAGCCTTTTCGGATAGTCCATCAGAAGCGCATTTTATCGGGGAATCGAACGCAGAAAACCGGAACTCGATATCTCTAACCGTTCTCGAGATATTCGCAAAAATGTGTAAAAATCGTTAAATTTCCTTATTTTTCGACCTAAAATTCTTAATTTGCGAGCGAACTACCGTTCCGATTCGGTTCTAGCGGCGTCCAGCGTGTTCCCCTGGTCGCGCCGGATCTTTTGAGACCAAGCAGAACGCCCTAGCTACTGCCGTTCCGGAGTATATTGAAGAAGACGAAAAAAACACGCGTTTCTTGGGCCTATTTATTACCCAGGCACATATACCTGCTATTTCGGGCCGAACGAAGGCGCCGAAACCCTAACGTATTATATACTGTCGGACGCGTATTTCGACGAGGATTCCATATTTGAAAGCGCCGTGGCGCTAGCGGTCTCCGTTCCGGAGATATGGGCAAAAAACCGGAATTTTGATGGAAAATTTAAGCAAAATCGCTGAGAAATAGCTAAACGTCGAGATAGCCCCAACATATTATAGGTCAAAAGAAGCGTCTCATCGAGAGGAATCGAACGGCGCGCGCGCGCTCCCTCTAGCTATTACCTTCTCGAGATATGGGCGTTCAAAGTTTGAAACTTGAAAACGACCGCGAGGTGACCACTAGAAGCGCCTTCCGACGGGGAATCGAATGGCGAGGAGCGCGCTTCGATATCTCTACCCGTTTCCGAGATATTTGAGGTCAAAGTTTTGAAAAATTAAAACGCCGCTAGAGCCTTCTAATATGATCCATCAGACGCGCATTTTGACGGCGAATCGAATGGTGAAAAGCGCGATCCGATATCTCTAACGTTTCCGAGATATTTGAGGTTAAAGTTTTGAGGATGAAAATCGCCGCTAGAGCCTTTTCGTATAGTCCATCAGAAGCGCATTTTATCGGGGAATCGAACGCAGAAAACCGGAACTCGATATCTCTAACCGTTCTCGAGATATTCGCAAAAATGTGTAAAAATCGTTAAATTTCCTTATTTTTCGACCTAAAATTCTTAATTTGCGAGCGAACTACCGTTCCGATTCGGTTCTAGCGGCGTCCAGCGTGTTCCCCTGGTCGCGCCGGATCTTTTGAGACCAAGCAGAACGCCCTAGCTACTGCCGTTCCGGAGTTATGTTGAAGAGACGAAAAAAACACGCGTTTCTTGGGCCTATTTATACCTGCTATTTCGGGCCGAACGAAGGCGCCGAAACCCTAACGTATTATATACTGTCGGACGCGTATTTCGACGAGGATTCCATATTTGAAAGCGCCGTGGCGCTAGCGGTCTCCGGTCCGGAGATATGGGCAAAAAACCGGAATTTTGATGGAAAATTTAAGCAAAAATCGCTGAAAAATAGCCTAAACGTCGAGATAGCCCCAACATATTATAGGTCAAAAGAAGCGTCTCATCGAGAGGAATCGAACGGCGCCGCGCGCGTCCCTCTAGCTATTACCGTTCTCGAGATATGGGCGTTCAAGTTTGAAACTTGAAAAACGACCGCGAGGTGACCACTAGAAGCGCCTTCCGACGGGGAATCGAATGGCGAGGAGCGCGCTTCGATATCTCTACCCGTTTCCGAGATATTTGAGGTCAAAGTTTTGAAAAATTAAAACGCCGCTAGAGCCTTCTAATATGATCATCAGACGCGCATTTGACGGCGAATCGAATGGTGAAAAGCGCGATCCGATATCTCTAACCGTTTCCGAGATATTTGAGGTTAAAGTTTTTAAGATGAAAATCGCCGCTAGAGCCTTTTCGGATAGTCCATCAGAAGCGCATTTTATCGGGGAATCGAACGCAGAAAACCGGAACTCGATATCTCTAACCGTTCTCGAGATATTCGCAAAAATGTGTAAAAATCGTTAAATTTCCTTATTTTTCGACCTAAATTCTTATTTGCGAGCGAACTACCGTTCCGATTCGGTTCTAGCGGCGTCCAGCGTGTTCCCCTGGTCGCGCCGGATCTTTTGAGACCAAGCAGAACGCCCTAGCTACTGCCGTTCCGGAGTTATGTTGAAGAGACGAAAAAACACGCGTTTCTTGGGCCTATTTATTACCCAGGCACATATACCTGCTATTTCGGGCCGAACGAAGGCGCCGAAACCCTAACGTATTATATACTGTCGGACGCGTATTTCGACGAGGATTCCATATTTGAAAGCGCGTGGCGCTAGCGTCTCCGTCCGGAGATATGGGCAAAAACCGGAATTTTGATGGAAAATTTAAGCAAAAATCGCTGAAAAATAGCCTAAACGTCGAGATAGCCCCAACATATTATAGGTCAAAAGAAGCGTCTCATCGAGAGGAATCGAACGGCGCCGCGCGCGTCCCTCTAGCTATTACCGTTCTCGAGATATGGGCGTTCAAAGTTTGAAACTTGAAAACGACCGCGAGGTGACCACTAGAAGCGCCTTCCGACGGGGAATCGAATGGCGAGGAGCGCGCTTCGATATCTCTACCCGTTTCCGAGATATTTGAGGTCAAAGTTTTGAAAAATTAAAACGCCGCTAGAGCCTTCTAATATGATCCATCAGACGCGCATTTTGACGGCGAATCGAATGGTGAAAAGCGCGATCCGATATCTCTAACCGTTTCCGAGATATTTGAGGTTAAAGTTTTGAAGATGAAAATCGCCGCTAGAGCCTTTTCGTATAGTCCATCAGAAGCGCATTTTATCGGGGAATCGAACGCAGAAAACCGGAACTCGATATCTCTAACCGTTCTCGAGATATTCGCAAAAATGTGTAAAAATCGTTAAATTTCCTTATTTTTCGACCTAAAATTCTTAATTTGCGAGCGAACTACCGTTCCGATTCGGTTCTAGCGGCGTCCAGCGTGTTCCCTGGTTCGCGCCGGATCTTTTGAGACCAAGCAGAACGCCCTAGCTACTGCCGTTCCGGAGTTATGTTGAAGAGACGAAAAAAACACGCGTTTCTTGGGCCTATTTATTACCCAGGCACATATACCTGCTATTTCGGGCCGAACGAAGGCGCCGAAACCCTAACGTATTATATACTGTCGGACGCGGTATTTCGACGAGGATTCCATATTTGAAAGCGCCGTGGCGCTAGCGTCCTCGTTCCGGAGATATGGGCAAAAAACCGGAATTTTGATGGAAAATTTAAGCAAAAATCGCTGAAAAATAGCCTAAACGTCGAGATAGCCCCAACATATTATAGGTCAAAAGAAGCGTCTCATCGAGAGGAATCGAACGGCGCCGCGCGCGTCCCTCTAGCTATTACCGTTCTCGAGATATGGGCGTTCAAAGTTTGAAACTTGAAAACGACCGCGAGGTGACCACTAGAAGCGCCTTCCGACGGGGAATCGAATGGCGAGGAGCGCGCTTCGATATCTCTACCCGTTTCCGAGATATTTGAGGTCAAAGTTTTGAAATATAAAAGCCGCTAGAGCCTTCTAATATGATCCATCAGACGCGCATTTTGACGGCGAATCGAATGGTGAAAAGCGCGATCCGATATCTCTAACCGTTTCCGAGATATTTGAGGTTAAAGTTTTAAGATGAAATCGCCGCTAGAGCCTTTCGGATAGTCCATCAGAAGCGCATTTTATCGGGGAATCGAACGCAGAAAACCGGAACTCGATATCTCTAACCGTTCTCGAGATATTCGCAAAAATGTGTAAAAATCGTTAAATTTCCTTATTTTTCGACCTAAAATTCTTAATTTGCGAGCGAACTACCGTTCCGATTCGGTTCTAGCGGCGTCCAGCGTGTTCCCCTGGTCGCGCCGGATCTTTTGAGACCAAGCAGAACGCCCTAGCTACTGCCGTTCCGGAGTTATGTTGAAGAGACGAAAAAAACACGCGTTTCTTGGGCCTATTATTACCCAGGCACATATACCTGCTATTTCGGGCCGAACGAAGGCGCCGAAACCCTAACGTATTATATACTGTCGGACGCGTATTTCGACGAGGATTCCATATTTGGAAAGCGCCGTGGCCTAGCGGTCTCCGTTCCGGAGATATGGCCAAAAAACCGAATTTTGATGGAAAATTTAAGCAAACATCGCTGAAAATAGCCTAAACGTCGAGATAGCCCAACATATTATAGGTCAAAAGAACGTCTCATCGAGAGGAATCGAACGGCGCCGCGCGCGTCCCTCTAGCTATTACCGTTCTCGAGATATGGGCGTTGAAAGTTTGAAACTTGAAAACGACCGCGAGGTGACCACTAGAAGCGCCTTCCGACGGGGAATCGAATGGCGAGGAGCGCGCTTCGATATCTCTACCCGTTTCCGAGATATTTGAGGTCAAAGTTTTGAAAAATTAAAACGCCGCTAGAAGCTTTCTAATATGATCCATCAGACGCGCATTTTGACGGCGATCGAATGGTGAAAAGCGCGATCCGATATCTCTAACCGTTTCCGAGATATTTGAGGTTAAAGTTTTTAAGATGAAAATCGCCGCTAGAGCCTTTTCGTATAGTCCATCAGAAGCGCATTTTATCGGGGAATCGAACGCAGAAAACCGGAACTCGATATCTCTAACCGTTCTCGAGATATTCGCAAAAATGTGTAAAATCGTTAAATTTCCTTATTTTCGACCTAAAATTCTTAATTTGCGAGCGAACTACCGTTCCGATTCGGTTCTAGCGGCGTCCAGCGTGTTCCCCTGGTCGCGCCGGATCTTTTGAGACCAAGCAGAACGCCCTAGCTACTGCCGTTCCGGAGTTATGTTGAAGAGACGAAAAAACACGCGTTTCTTGGGCCTATTTATTACCCAGGCACATATACCTGCTATTTCGGGCCGAACGAAGGCGCCGAAACCCTAACGTATTATATACTGTCGGACGCGTATTTCGACGAGGATTCCATATTTGAAAGCGCCGTGGCGCTAGCGGTCTCCGTTCCGGAGATATGGGCAAAAAACCGGAATTTTGATGGAAAATTTAAGCAAAAATCGCTGAAAAATAGCCTAAACGTCGAGATAGCCCCAACATATTATAGGTCAAAAGAAGCGTCTCATCGAGAGGAATCGAACGGCGCCGCGCGCGTCCCTCTAGCTATTACCGTTCTCGAGATATGGGCGTTCAAAGTTTGAAACTTGAAAACGACCGCGAGGTGACCACTAGAAGCGCCTTCCGACGGGGAATCGAATGGCGAGGAGCGCGCTTCGATATCTCTACCCGTTTCCGAGATATTTGAGGTCAAAGTTTTGAAAATTAAAACGCCGCTAGAGCCTTCTAATATGATCCATCAGACGCGCATTTTGACGGCGAATCGAATGGTGAAAAGCGCGATCCGATATCTCTAACCGTTTCCGAGATATTTGAGGTTAAAGTTTTTAAGATGAAAATCGCCGCTAGAGCCTTTTCGTATAGTCCATCAGAAGCGCATTTTATCGGGGAATCGAACGCAGAAAACCGGAACTCGATATCTCTAACCGTTCTCGAGATATTCGCAAAAATGTGTAAAAATCGTTAAATTTCCTTATTTTTCGACCTAAAATTCTTAATTTGCGAGCGAACTACTGTTCCGTTCGTCTTAGCGGCGTCCAGCGTGTTCCCCCTGGTCGCGCCGGATCTTTTGAGACCAAGCAGAACGCCCTAGCTACTGCCGTTCCGGAGTTATGTTGAAGAGACGAAAAAAACACGCGTTTCTTGGGCCTATTTATTACCCAGGCACATATACCTGCTATTTCGGGCCGAACGAAGGCGCCGAAACCCTAACGTATTATATACTGTCGGACGCGTATTTCGACGAGGATTCCATATTTGAAAGGCGCCGTGGCGCTAGCGGTCTCCGTTCCGAGATATGGGCAAAAAAACCGGAATTTTGATGGAAAATTTAAGCAAAAATCGCTGAAAAATAGCCTAAACGTCGAGATAGCCCCAACATATTATAGGTCAAAAGAAGCGTCTCATCGAGAGGAATCGAACGGCGCCGCGCGCGTCCCTCTAGCTATTACCGTTCTCGAGATATGGGCGTTCAAAGTTTGAAACTTGAAAACGACCGCGAGGTGACCACTAGAAGCGCCTTCCGACGGGGAATCGAATGGCGAGGAGCGCGCTTCGATATCTCTACCCGTTTCCGAGATATTTGAGGTCAAAGTTTTGAAAAATTAAAACGCCGCTAGAGCCTTCTAATATGATCCATCAGACGCGCATTTTGACGGCGAATCGAATGGTGAAAAGCGCGATCCGATATCTCTAACCGTTCCGAGATATTTGAGGTTAAAGTTTTAAGATGAAATCGCCGCTAGAGCCTTTTCGTATAGTCCATCAGAAGCGCATTTTATCGGGGAATCGAACGCAGAAAACCGGAACTCGATATCTCTAACCGTTCTCGAGATATTCGCAAAAATGTGTAAAAATCGTTAAATTTCCTTATTTTTCGACCTAAAATTCTTAATTTGCGAGCGAACTACCGTTCCGATTCGGTTCTAGCGGCGTCCAGCGTGTTCCCTGGCCGCGCGGATCTTTTGAGACCAAGCAGAACCCCTAGCTACTGCCGTTCCGGAGTTATGTTGAAGAGACGAAAAAAACACGCGTTTCTTGGGCGCTATTTCTTATCTAGGCACAATATCTGCCGTTTCGGGCCGCCAGAAGGCGCCGCAACCCTAACATATTATATACTGTCGGACGCGTTTTTCGACGAGGATTCCATATATGAAAGCGCCGTCTCGCTAGCGGATGCCGTTTCGGAGATATGGGCAAAAAACGTGAATTTTGATGGAAAATTTGAGCAAAAATCGCTGAAAAATGGCCTAAACGTCGAGATAACCCCAACATGTTATAGGTCAAAAGAAGCGCCTTTTCGAGCGGAATCGAACGGCACCGCGCTCGTCCTTCTAGCTCTTACCGTTCTCGAGATATGGGCGTTTAAAGTTTGAAACTTAAAAGCGACGCTACGGCGTCCGCGAGGTGACCTTTAGACGCGTCTTCCGACGAGGAATCGAATGATATAAAGCACGATCCGATATCTCTAACCGTTTCCGAGATATTTGAGGTTAAAGTTTTGAAAATTAAAATTAACGCTAGAGCCTTTTCGTGTAGTCCATCAGACGCGCATTGCGGCGGCGAATCGAATAAAAAAAAGCGCGATCCGCTATCTCTAACCGTTTTCGAGATATTTGAGGTTAAAGTTTTGAAGATGAAAATCGACGCTAGAGCCTTCTAGTATAGCCTATCGGAAGCGCATTTTATCGGGGAATCGAACGCCGAAAACCGGAACTCGATATCTCTAACCGTTCTCGAGATATTCGCAAAAATGTGTAAAAATCGCTGAAAAATGGCCTGAACGTCGAAATAACCCCAACATGTTATAGGTCAAAAGAAGCGCCTCTTGTATTTAAATGTAAATAAATCCTAACAAGTGTTCAAATTCCAATCTGCCTTATTATAAATAATTTTGTCAACTTAGATGTTAAAACATTTCTCACCTGATGATGATTATCGATTAATCGAAACATGTAGTGAAAAGAAAATTATTTATAATAAAAGAAATTGAAATTTTAACGTTTTTTACGATTCATTTACATTATTTTATGAAGGTATGCAGAGGGTTTGTTACCCGCTTAAATTAACATACGAAAAGAAGTGATTTTTGTGAGGTCCAACGCACTTAATATCCCTTGATGCTTCATCTGTGGTCTATCAGCAAGCCTTTATATCTGTCATTACGCATACAGTTTAACATAATTCAGATCAGAATCGCATTCCCTTATTATCACCACCGCCTTTATGTGCATCTTAATAACGCACAAGGGCAAACACGTCCGTATTATTATTATTATACAACAGACTTTATATATACAGCGCATTAATTGCCGTGTTTCCGATTTAGTCGCAGAAGAGACTATAAAGAATGACGTCCGCGACTACCGAAAGCGAATGAAGCGAGACAATTGGTTGTTTCGCCCGGTCGGTAGCGCAATGTGTGCGTAGGAAACTTGATTATGCTCGTGTGCGCTTCATTTGAACGGTGCCGTGGCGATGTGGCGTCAAACGTTGGCCGGATGCGTAGGCGCTGCCCGTTGGGTCGCGGATGCATACGTAAATTCGCCATCCCGTTTCGACCGAAATTTATTCATGAACGGCACGCGGCGCCCACGCACCTAGACATTACCGTGTCGAAAAGGAATCGACTGCGGATGATCGGATAAATATTGGAGGAGGAAAGGCGAAATTGGGTTGGTAAAATTCTGGTGGGCGTGAACATGATTCGCGAGTTGGTCGAATAAACGGAGGGAAATAAATTCCAACACAGCGCAGCGTTTTGGAATTGGAAAACTCTTATAAATTCATTATTTATTTGAAAAAATCTGATCTCCGGTCGTGCTATACAGGGTGTATCAGATATAGAGGTAAATATAATAATATGTAGCAGCTGTAATCATATACAATCAAAAAGTCTTAAAGCACAGGGGGTCTATATGTAAGCATTAACGAGAAAAAAAATATTTTATAAATGCCGTGGGCTAGAGCCGCACCTGTGCCCAACCTAAATGCTGTCCCGAGTATACCCCCACATACCACTATCATTCAGCCATTACCGCTGTTAGTTTTGTGTGGATCGCCGCTTGGGGTGCAAGCCACTTCGAACATTTTATTTAAATTCTTCCCATCTCGAAAAAACGATCCTTTTCAGGACCATCATGATTTCATATAAAGAAAATCGACGCTTAATGCATCAGCAAAAGCGAGGGAATGTATAGATTCATTTTCGCGCGACATCATAGTAAAAAGGCGTGTTTGCAAATTTTCTGTATCTACATTTATTTCTGTGTAATTCGATTCAATTCATTTTGCGTTATATGATTAAATAAATCCAAAAGAAATAACTCAGATTCATGTGGTACCGTTTATTAACAACTAACTCCCGATTCGACAAAGCAAAAGAAAAATATTTACGTTTTTGTAACTACTGAAGTCGCATATCCGGTGAAACTTGAACGTCTTATCAGGATATTAAAAATAATACTTTGTAGATTTACGTAGAATGCTCTTAACAAAAAAGGAATGTTTATTTTATAAAAAGAAGAAATGTAAAATGCCTCAGTTTTGCTATTTTTACAAGGGCACACTGGTCGATTGGCCTTTATTTATTCAGAATGACGTTAAATGAACATACGGCATACCATTAAGAACAATACTAAATGAGTGCAATGTATTTATACATAATACCACGTTTAGCGGGTGCTTAACATGACGTTCCCTTGCATTAGGCCCGGACTAAAGAATTTTTGGGTCTAAATTTTACTTTTTTTTATTCTTTAATAATGAAATCCGGTTTCGGTGGGTTTGTGCTTTATATGTCGTGTAGTTAACACCTAAGCAAAATTTACTTTTTCATTTGATACACCCTGTATATCCACAGGGCTCCTGTCACAGTCTATCATTCCCAGTTTATCGGCTAGACGCGGACTCAATACTTTTGCCACTGTCTGCGTCAACTAGCATTGCGGAAACCACCAGATATTAAAAACCGATTAATCAGTTTTCAGTAAAATTGATTTTTAAAACCGGTTTGTAAAGCGGGTTACATTTCTTTTCGGATGGCTAAATAATAGCCCTTTTCAGCTATCTTTTTACTTCTGATCTGACATGGCTCTGAAGATTCTGAAGATGGCTATTTAACCAAAACAGGTAAGCCAATACATCTGTACCATTGATTGAGTTTCATGCTTGTTCTTTATCCAGTGGCGATTTCTTCTACGGTTTTCAGGTTTGCGCAACCATCAAATTCAATTATAATAGAAAAAATATTTAATTTATGAAATGAAAGAAAGCGCCATTCTACACATATAAAAACGATTTCTTCAGTTAAGTAAATATATTTCTTTAAAAAGTTTTATTTCTTTCAAATATATCTGCGTTTGAAATAACAAATTATTCTTATATAAAAACAAATATTTTACTTGGTTGTCATCGATAATATTCTTGGTTATGAGTCTTGTTTTAAGAAAAATATATTTTCTCCAAGAAACAAATTTTTCGATCTAAGAAATAAAATTTGGCTACGTGACACTCAAACGATTACCAATAATGCAGTAGCTGTGCGCATGCATCGAAGATAGTAATGTGAATTGCGGTGGTGCTAAATACGTTAAATTGTATATACAATAGTAGGAAGTCGGTAAGTATTTCAAGGTTTAACTGCTTTATTTTTAAACTGCAGAACCGTACTTAAGCTGCCTGATAATGTAAGTTTTTGAAAGGTAATCTTTTGCTAATTTATAGAATTACTTAACGTATATTTAATTACAGATTTCAAATTTGCTACATTTATTCCTATCTTATCTCATTTACTGCCTCCAACGGAGCTGCAAAATGTCGAAAAAAAGCATTGGAAACACCAGTTTTGGAAGCTATAAACAGCATTTTTATCCATGCGAAGGTATGTTTTTCTTTTGTAAATCAACATATCCTGTCTAATTTCCTAATTTCTCTGATTTAAGTAATCTTAACCTTTCTTGGTCTACAACAAACCTTTAAAAGGTAATAATTAGAAGAGTATAGAATGTTTGCTACTAGCCACAAGCTGTATAAATTAATAAATAAATAATTATAATTATGTTGTTTAATTGAGGTGAAAAATAAAAATAAAAACAACATGGCCCTACATTCGAATGCCTAGTTGCACTAACAAGTAAAAATATACTAACTATTATACAACATCTTCTAATCTACTATTTATAGTGAAGTATATGTATTCATTGTAAAATAATGTATCGCTTCAGATACCCGAAGATTTTGGAATATTCATAAAGGAGCAACAAGTGACTGCCGATATTCGGAAGAACAGCTGAAGATTAAAGTCTAATTAAAGGATGCAGAGAATTCGACTGCACGTTGCGGAAAATTAAAAAATGTATAGTCTTTTTGTGAGATGTGTGCTATAGTGCTGTAACACGTTTTTTCCTATAACGCCAAAGTTATAAAATAAAAAATAAATTTATGTCCCGAATAGCTTTTTTTTAAATATAAGTGATGTTATAATAGTAGTGACATTATGATTATGGACACTAAAGAAATGTAAAAACAATCTGAAAAGAAGACTTTCACTTAAACTAAATATATTTCGAAAGAAGATTGTGGTTTTATTTACAAAACTGCTATAGTTTCTAAAATTGTTTTTTATATATAAAAATTTTACCATTAATACCAAATAGAATACTAGATAGAGATATATATCTAGTATCCAGTTTGATGTTAGTGACAGGTTTTATATACATATAAAAAAAATCATTTTAGTATTATTGTAAATAAAACTACAATCTTCTTTCAAAATAACAAATATTTAGTTCAAGTAAAAGTCTTCTTTTCCTAACCAAAGGTAATCTTTTGAATTAAAAGTGTATTTCTTCTTTAGAGTAAAATTAAAATTTCTTTGCAAGAAAATAAAGCTTTATACAATGAAAAATATTCTTGTACTAAATATCTACATACCTAGAATGAGACTGCAATATTTCAACTAATAGTAAGTTTTATTTAATTCAAAAACGATTTTTTTGGATTAAGATATTTTTTTCTTAAAAATTAAATAAACATTATTTTTGTTCCAAGAATATATTTACTTGCGTATATATGAAACAATGATATTCTTAACTTAAATAAAATTTCTTTAAATTGAACATTTCTTTTTATGTGTGTACATTTTAAAAATAAATATAAATATTTTATATTTATTTATTATTAAATAAATAAAATTCTTAATTTATTTAATAATAAATAAACTATTGAATAAGAAATAAATTAAGAATTTAAAGAGACTATACACCTATAAGTGTAAATCAGTCAGCCACCTAAAAAAATTGTTGCCCAGTTGTCATCTATTTTTGGGGTAATTTTACCACATTTTTTTTTTTTTAGGGTGTAGTTATACCAGCTAACGCATTATTTTGAAAGCAATATAATGAGGATATTCAAATAATAACTATCTAAAATTTCACCAAGTATAGCAAAAACAGATGTTGTAGACTCAAGGTACTCCTAAAAGAAATCATCTTAAATCAGTCCTTTTTGGAGATACTATTAAACCAGTTCGAAAGTCGAAGTCTTATAAAAAAAGTAACAAAAAAAAACACTATAACAAAAATAAACTTTGCAGGATAATGACATTTCTAAATACCATTAAAAAGCAAAACTTTAGTAGGTACTTTTAAGGATTTTATGCAAAAAACAAAAATATACACCATGGTATAAAATCATAATCTTATTATTGCATTGTTTGCACATCAAAGCAAATAGTCACTGTAAATAATAAATAAAATTCTTTTATTATTTGCACTGACTAAAGCAACTGCAGGAGATTAATTCTACAAAGCATTTTAAATTATTAGTTGCTGACTATATTTTTCAGAGGAAATAGTCAATTTAACAAACGAATGATGTTCATAATCAACAAATTTTAATTATTTTACTTTGAATTGAGAATTCTCTATCATGATACTTTTTTTTCTACAAAATATTTGTTCACGACGTTTCGCCAATTTGGTATTTTGATAAAAAAAAAACACATTTTACAACTATATTTTTTTAACAACACTTAAAAATGTCAATACCAAATTGATACAAGTTCGTGAATAAATAAAAATATTTAGTGGCAAAACAATTTTTCTATATCATAATAGAAAAATTCTCCATTAAATGTGAAATAATTAAAATTGGAAAATCTAAGGTCAAAGAAATAACATTTTTTTCATTCTCAATGAAGGCAAATTCGTGAAATACAGACCCATAAAAGACATTTAAACACTTATAAAAATATTATAGAAATACAAAAAAAAGGTAAGTATGTATAGTATTAAATTACCGGAATAAGAAAAAAATACATACCAAGTAAAAATATACAAGTTCTCTCGAAATAATTCATCATCACTTAGAAACAATTATCCATATAGAAAACACGAAAAGTGAATTTAAAACTGATGTAATAGAGTGACTCTGGTGTAACGACAGAAGGTTACGTCAAAAATTATGTTGCTGTTTACAAACCTAATCTGCACCAGCGGTGTGAAAAGCTAATATAATGATAAGGAGGATTTGTCCTAACGCACAAATATATCTCATTATACTTGCTGAAAAATAACCGTCTCTTGTCTCTTACTGCTATAAGATAATTACGAATCCCTAAATTAAACAGCACTTGCACAAGAAACATTGTTATAGGAAATAATACTTTAGATATTCAATAGCAAATGGCGACCTTCCATTTTTCATAAATATTAGATAGCCTTATCTTTTTGATTCAAATATTGGCAAAGATTATGGGTACTGATGGCCAAATTCCTCCACAAAGCGTAGTTTAAATTGTTCCGGAAGGATTATTCAATGCTTTCGTAACCTATACAGGGTATTCCACGTAACTGGTTCATTAAAAGTTTATGATGTTCTATTATTTACTTATATTTGAGAGTTTGGCACCAGTTCTGTTCGATTGGAACTATAAATGTAAAATACCTCAACCAAAATATCACTTCCGGTTGACCGGAAATGGATGTTAACTTTCTTATTTTAAATAGAATGATATAAATTTTTATTCATTTTTAGATTCTACAACTATAAATACGTCAGTTTCCATTAGCTATTCCTATAGCTACATGTTGCCGTTTTTGAGTTATTTAAGTTTTTCTTTTTTTTTTAGTCATAATCATTGCATCATTGAGAAATTAATATCTCGGTTAATACTGCAAGTAGAGACTCCAAATTTGCTATGTTATGAATGTAGATATTACTCTAAGAAACGGTAAGCACACTTTACATTCTAACATACAGGGTGTTCAAAACTGAGGAACAAAGTGACATATTTTCAAATACAGAAAACTCAATTTTTTTAAATAGAACACCCTGTATTTTAATTCGAAAATGGGAAGTAAATATCATCCCCTACCATTTTGTATCAGCACTCCCTATACCTATCTTTAACAGATTTTGAGATATGAGCGACTTTTTGTTAAACAGACTAAGTATTCTTTTTTTTTTAATAGAACACTCTGTATCTTAATTCGGAGTTAAGAAGTAAATATAGGGGATGATATTCACTTTATGTCAGCATTCCCTATCCCTATCTTTAATAGATTTTGAGATATGACCGACTTTTTGTTAAACAGACTAAGTAGCCGTATCTTGGCGTGTTTGTAGCTGGCTCTGAATGGGATTAATGTCAAATTCATTGACTAACCAAAAGTGTTTATGTATATCATTGTAATTACACTTTCGTACAACGCAATATTAATAGAAATGACTATTCGAACAGACATTCTGGTATGGTTATTCAAAAATAATACATGAATTTGACGTGAATCCATTTCAGAGCCAGCTACAAACATTTAAAGATAAGGCTACTTAGTCTGTTTAACAAAAAGTCGCTGATATCTCAAAATCTATTAGAGATAGGTATAGGGAATGCTCATATAAAGTGATAGGAATGATATTTACTTCCTAATTCCGAATTAAAATACAGGGTGTTCTATTTAAAAAATTGAGTTTTCTGCATTTGAAAATATGTCACTTTGTTCCTCAGTTTTGAACACCCTGTATGTTAGAATGTAAAGTGTGCTTACCGTTTCTTAGAGTAATATCTATATTCATAACATAGCAAATTTGGAGCCTCTACTTGCAGTATAACCGAATATTATTTTCTCAATGATGCAATGATTATGACTAAAAAAAACAAAAACTTAAATAACTCAAAAACGGCAACATGTAGTTATAGGAATAGCTAATGAAAACTGACGTATTTATTAGTTGTAGAATCCAAAAATGAATAAAAAATTATATCATTCTATTTAAAATAACAAAGTTGACATCCATTTCCGGTCAACCGGAAGTGATATTTTGGTTAAGGTATCTTGCATTTATAGTTCCAATCGAACAGATACTGGTGCCAAAATCTCAAATATAAGTAAATAATAGAACATCATAAACTTTTAATGAACCAGTTACGTGGAATACCCTGTATAATATTAATTATATCGTATTGTATTTGACGATTTGATACTTCTATCAATGCAAATTATGTTAGCGATAGCAAACGGGCTTTGAGATTGCCGTGAAACAAAACATCACTTGTGTCATCTCAATCACTATTATTTGTTTGGCATTTGAGACTTTCGAAAAAGTGCAATTTTTGTGATTTTTTTCCCACAGTTGAAATTGATCTAGTGTAGTGGTATTTGAGGATTGTGTCTCCGGATAAGAACGCCAGCCGACCAATCAGTCGACCAAACACGTGCCCCCGCCCGGCGCATATCAGGTAGCCTATCGAAACACCCTCGTATAGGCCACAGGCGAACGGTTGTCAACTAACCGGCTACCAGGCACTATATAGCGGTGTAAACATTGCGAGAGGATAAAACTATTTTGGCACGTCTTCCTCCCTAATGTCAATGACCTAAGGGACGCGGCGGATTGGACTAAAAGAAAGGTGAGAATGTATGAGATGACACGAGACACTTATGTATGAATGCATACCCTACGTATATTATTGCATTAATATACACCATAAAAAGAGAAGATAACAAACCATTGTAATCGTAATAATTTTAATACACAACAAACAGAATCCCATATGTTGCGTAAGAGCTCATATATGGTCGCTTTTCCAATTGCCAATTGCACTTCAATATTTGTCGTTAAGCTTTCCAGTTTTTTAAACGTCAGTTGTATATGTCAAATGGGATTTCTTTTTTTGTCATATTACTTTCCACTTTTTTCAGTTGCTTTTCCAATATGCACTTGTCTATATATTTATTTTTTCTTATTTTATACAAAAATAAGATAATTTACACATTACAATGAGAAATTTGTTTTATTTAAATACAAAAGCAAAAAGTTAATTATCTGTTTAATATATACAAACAATTTATTTTCAATTGTTGGTTAAATTCAAGGTTCCTTAACGTCTAAGGTTACCTCAATTCTCTAATCTTACGCGATTGGCTGTCTCTGATGACGTCACGGGGAGCACTTTCTTTGGCGCGGATATGAATTATTGGAATATTCTATAAGCAATTGTGCTTTGAATGTAATAACTATTTGCTATTAAGGTTTATTTAGTTTAAAAAGCTCGTTGTTCTTGCAAGTTACTTTTACTGGAAACAACAAAAACATCATAACTGTTATGCTTTATCTAATGCATACGCGGTTTTCATTTATATCCATTAATAGATGCAATTGGTTTCTGTTTACACTTGCGAGATTTTAAGGATACGCCTAGAAGTATATTTTGACCGGAACTAAATTAAAACTTCATTTTATCTTAATAAAATAATGTCGGTATATCTAAAAGGATGACATAAACGATTTCCAAGTCTGTATCAACATCTTTTTGCAAGTTAAATTTAATAATTTTGCTTTCAAATTCCGTTAATAATCATCAGAAGCAAAATGGATTGAACAAACATATGAAGTATCTGGATTAAATATATCGCTATGACTGCATTTATGAACCCAAGCTAATCTCACACTTTTATTTTTCGGAAATTTATGATATGTTATATCTTTCTGCAAACGTTTTGTTACCACCAAACTATTATTACTAGTGATGGGCGCTATCGATAGTGACTATCGATAACTATCGATAATACACTTATAATATGACCACCAGTATTATAATTATATATAGTTTACAACGCAGAGAGATGCTCAAGTTTAATGTAAACACGACAGATATTTATAGTGCTATTTATTTTCCTTTTCTGAGTAGCTTAAAGGTTTATTTATGTATTGTCTTGTTAGTTAAAAACGTTTGTGTTATCAATCATCAACTATTCATTTAGTGGAACTAATTCTTTCTTCTGAAATATCTATATTAACAGGTATTGTTGAAGGTGAGGCCCGGGGAAAGAAGGGGGTGGATACACGATGACGCGCCTCGCGATCATTCTCGAGTCAAAGAAATGTACCACTGGCGCACTATAGCAGACACCAGCATTTTTTATAGTTGTACGTTTGTAGTGGTAATATTTCCATAAGAGAATACTGCGGTGCCATCTATAATACGCTAGTGGAACATTTCTTTGGCTATATAATTTGGTATTGGGGTATTCTGTTATAATAAAAAGAACTTGAAATTATATTGCGAGAAACATTCTTCTTGACAAAACATTAATTGAAAATTTTTCTAAATTAAGATTTTTGTAAAAAAAAAAAATATTTAGTCTGGGAGTACAAATCGCCATTTGTTTTTACATATATGCACCACTTTACTTATTAAACACAGCATACATGATGACGCGTTCGCGCTATTTCTCTTGATTGGCTAAAATGTTACGAGGCAACCTGGTATATACGGACCTTCAGTTGAGGCAACCTTATACGTTAAGGATTAAATTCCCATTATTATATGTTTGGACTAGTTGAGAAGTTGTTTTTTTTTTCGATAATAAATTTTTGGTGAGATATTTAATTTTATTTGAAAGAACGCAAACGTCAATCTACTCTGCAAGTTTCAAAGCGAAATTTCTACTAAAAGTTCGAAAAATTCTAATGATCTAGTTCGATGGGACAGCCTGTATATTGAAATGATTTAAAATTTTATTGTTAATTGGATAATAAATTTTCGATAAATTTGATTTTTATGTGGATCATTTCAAATATGCACCTATATAGAATAATAATAATTTTCTCTTGTTAAAAATTTGGTGTTTTCAAAATGGAATCAGTGGTCTAAATTAATTTCGTGTTTTTTTAAGTCTGTGAGGTTGCTGGATGATTTATGACCTTGTACTCTGCTTTTCAAGTAACTTACTGTTTTGTCGTTCTTTTTAAATATCTCGTTTGAATGGAAACTTTTCTGACGTTTGGATCTTACTGTCCAATTACACAATGCAACTGTCATTCTTAAGTGATTAGAATGTGTTAAAACATTCCGCGGAAAACATTCATCATAAGTTTAATAACCCTACGATATACAGCAACATTACACTGTCTATTTTCAGTGGATGCAAAGGGTAGCAAGTTAACAATTATTATTAAAGGAAGGACTAATAGTATAGGTCATTAATGTTTGGCATATTTGTGATTCTGAAAGTTCATTTGATGGCGCACTTCTTAAGATAAGAACGATCTATACAATCATAAATTCAAAACGGATGACTATTTGAATATTTGCCAAAAAATATTATGAATATATGCCTAAAGTTCAACGATCACATTGCATGCGTTCGATTAATTTTCAGGTATTTGTGAGAATCAAGTATTCCGCCGGAATTATTCCAGAAATATTTATTATGATCCGATATTTAGAAATTCGTTCGTAGAAGAGATGTCTAATTTGCAAAGGCACAAAAAGCCCACCATAGATTATTCCAATAATGTTCCATTCCATACAGTGCAACAAACAATGTAAATTTGCCTCCCTGCCATATATATTACGATAATACCTGTATAGCAAATCCATGCTAATAAGTTTTTAATAGCGAACCGTGTATCTTATATCTACTAGCTGCGAAATTCTTTAAAAAAAAATTAAATAATATGCTTTATCTTAAGTTCTTCTTTGACTTCCCGATAAAGATCTTCTGGTTTAAACTCTCTTGCAGTATAGATAGTAAATGATCATAGCCAACACTTCTACTAAAGCCATATTTTATTTAAGTATGGAAAGTTATTTTTAAATAAAACAAACAAGTAAACAAAAATAATCAGAGCGAAAGTAAATGGTATAAATATATAAATAGCTTTTTAGGATACATAAACGTGAATCACCGCATTCAATTATTCCAACTATTTACAAAATGTTCTCTAAAGTGATTCACAACATTCGTATTCGTACGCAATTTGTTTATTTGGGAACGTTGTGAACTTTCGTTTGTTTTGAAAACAAAATCACATCTTTTTTCAATAAATATTTCGTTTTGGGAAATAATTAAGAGCTATTGTCATTATTTTGGCCCGATCGAACCAAAGGATTTGGCATTTCGTTTGCTTTAATCGTTTATTTAAAAAATTCGCCGTGTAAACCAGTTTGCTTGTATAGTTATCGTGTGTGTTAGGCTGAAAACTCTAATGTATGGGTGTATATTGCCTGATAAGTGCATGATTGACGACATCTTTATACACCGTAGGGCTCATTATTCATGCCCTCGCCGAGTGTTAACGGTAATGCAAGTGACAGAACGGAAGTTCCATTGGGTATCATTACGGATAATTTGCTGTAGGCGATCTACTTACATGACTAGCGAAGGTGTAACATCATTCAGTATACACTGTAATAAACTTTTAACGAAACCGCTTACGCTGTTAAAATTAACTTTTCTTATATATAGTAACTAGCTTCTTTGACGAGTATATTTTCAAATGTTTACCACCATTACAAAATTCTTTATCAGTATTTCCACATAACATAAGTAGATATAAGTATAATAGAATATTGTTTATAGCAATTGATAAAAGTATTATTTATAAAAATTTTTAAGGACTGTATTTAAAATTTTAACGAATTTTATTAAATTTTTGTTATTATTTTCCTTTGTCTAACGAGTTAGAGAATATTATTAAAATCTAATAAAAATAACATTTTAAACAACAGAAAGCATTCTTTAAAATATCATTTAATTTGATAATTGGCAAAATAATAAATTACTGACAGTTAATATGGGAGATATTCAAGGTATGTTGGATAAAATTGACTCAATTGATAATACATAATTAATTGATTGACAATCTGTGACACAGTTCTCTTTTTCTTCTATTGACACTAGGCTCTGAGTTTTTAGATTCTATTATTAATTTATTTTCACGAACAAACTTCACAAGTAATGCTTTTTATCTTCAGAAAAGTTCTTTGCCCTTCCCCTTTTACTTTTTCTTGAATTGGTTTTATTTCATGTTATTATTATTCTTCATCTTAACATTTAAGTGTTAATTATTACTTACTGCACAATTAATGTAAATTTCAAGTTCAAATGTAACTAAAATTCCATACAAACACACAAAACGAAGGCATTAATTAATTAATTATTAATTAATAATCCCAAATTCGTGAATATCTGTCACACCTGTCATTTGACATAAATAATTGACAACAGACTAGTAGATGTATAGAAAAGTCATCGCTACTTACTATGTTATGGCGTTTAGTTTTACTAAGTGATTATTTTGTTAAAAATAATTTAAATTAAGAAAATAATAACCTATTATTTAAAATGTTCATTAAGACATTGATTAAATCCGAACAGTTATTTAGTTAAACAAATTTAAATAATTTTTTAAAATAAGAGAAAATAATACCGCCCATTAATGAGTCTAAAGAAACGTCTTGCACTCTATGTAATAAGTTATTAATAATTGTAAGTCATAATTTCAAATTAAATTCCACTAAGAAAATTTTACTCTTTACATTCGGCTCGATAAAGAAACCATCCAAGAATTATTCAATAATAAATTTGTAAGTTTTATTTCATTCATTATTTAATAATTATTCTTTATTCTAATAATCATGTTCATTCAAATAATTATTTCCACTCAAATAATTAATCATGATTTTGTGGGAAATATGAAGAACGAACCAGTAGAGAGAAGCACATACATTTTTTTAAACGATTTTTTTAGCAACAGTGAAAAGAAAGAACAATTTTTTTCAAACTATGAGTTAAAAGATATAAGCAAATTATTGCTTTAAAATATTATATTATGTAATATTTAGGTGACTGTAGGTATATAAAAAGCTTGCCTATGTATTAAAAACCTCTTCTACGATCAAGTGAATAGTTATCCACGTTTTTATTGTAATAGTCCTATCAACGTTTACAACCACAGAAGAAAAAACATGTTTTTATAATCAGGTATAGCTGTTATACGATATCAAATACCTCGGTCCGTTGAAGAAGGCAACAAAAACGCGTGTACTTTTTTGTAATGCATATAAAAACAGGGCCGAAAGCGAATAGGCAACCAATTACATCGCTTATTATTTTATTCTAAGGATAAATTCGACGTTTGACATATTTTGAAATTTCGCTGTGAATGATTTTTTATTACTTGCACAAGTTTACACTACCTGTGATTGATAGTTTGATTAACTAATCAAAAGCTAAATTTTAATTATGAATTAAATATGAAAGCAGGGATTTCAAAAAATTGTCTCGTTGTCAATGTTATCAGTACTATAATTTTTATACCAAGTAAAATTAATAATAGGCCAATAAAATTAGTTAGTTTTGTTGAAATGTCGCTGTATCTATTTTTGAGTTTTCGAAAAAAAAAATATTTTTAATTGAATTTTGACGTTTTAACGACAACGGAACGAAAAATTAATAACAGTGGAAATACTTCAAGTAGAAGGTTGAAGTTTTATAATTATATAGTCAGACAGGGGTTGTAGTATACTATAAAGTTAAAATAATTGTGAAATTAATAATACAGGGTGATACAAAAAGTTATTGACCTATATTTTCCACTGTATAGTTTTAAAATGAAACTTGTCAATGTATTAGGGAATAGGCAACCAGTTATATCGGTTATTATTTTATTCTAAAAATAAATTTGACGTTTGACATATTTTTAAGATGCGCTATTAATTATTTTTCATTATTTACACTCGCTTGCACTGCCTGTGAGTGACAGTTTGATTAACTAATCAAAAGCTAAAATTTTTCTGAGAATATTTTTCAACAATTTTTTAATATTAAAAAAAAAGTAAGCACTGTAGAAAAGAAGTAATTTATCAAAACTCATTTTGTTTCCTGCACCATAACAGAACCATGGGCGACGTAACAGTAGAAGAAGCCAAACCCGAAGAAAGCGTGCCTACAGCACAATCCGAGCCCAGCAATGAAGAAGCTGAACAACAAGAAGCAACCCCGCAACCATTGGGTGTAAGCGCAGTAGAAGTCACCAGCAAGAAGGAAACATCGGAGAATAAGACGGAAGAGAAACAGAACAAGTTAAAAAACGACATTTTCTACATCGAATTCGTGGACGGCAAGTCTAAAGTTGAAGACGCGCCCGGTTCCAATTCACCTAAAGAAGTCTCCACCCCGAGAAGAGTTAATAAACTGAGAGACCACAGCAGTAACATATTCCCAGCAGGATGCATGGGTTGCAGGTTAGTTTGATGTATATACCAGGTTACCTCGATGTGCATAATTTCGTCCTTAATCGTCTTTTACCTCAAATTAAGAGAAGACCCGCCCAGCGACCACATAGCCAGCCCTAGGAGATTCCTCGACCCCATCGAAGCTAAAGATCGTGTGGGTCACATCGACATAACGCCGAGAAAGAGGCCTTCTAGCGCCAAACCCACTACTCTGCCTAGGAATCCTCTAACTGGAGTGGGAGTACTAGATGAGGAGGTGAAGAAGACCTTTGGTAGGAGGAAGGGTTAGTTATATATTGGGCTTACAGACCAAAGTTTTTTCTTTAAACAAAAAAAACAACGATTTTTTCTGCATCAGATGGAAATCCACTCCTTGGTGAAGGGTACGAGACCAAGGAGGTGACGCCCAGTTGCACCAGGATACCTCCAGGCGGTTACTCGCAGGGATTGTGGTGATTTTTACCCGAGAGTGTACAGCGTGAAAATTTTAGCGTGGACTGTTTTTTTCCTTGTGGCGATTGAATGTGAATAACTTATATTTTACGTTTACTTTTTTTTTCCTGTTTGTATACTGGTGTATTACAATAAACAATAATAATAAACCTAGCGTGTATACAAACTATTTCCACACACATAATAACCTATAATGGACAGAGTGTCCTTCGTTAAATGTGCTCTGATTTCGAGGAAGTTGATAGAGGACACGTTTTTTACTTTTGAGGTTTCCTTTAAAAGTTACAGCTGTTTTATTTTTTAAATTGGCAGACGAAAATGAATCAAACGATCGGTTTTATCTAATGTTACGAACTGTCACTTTTGACAGTGCCATTTTACGCAAGTCCGTAATCCAGCAGCAGTATTGGCAACCCATTCATAAAAGCAATTCTGTAATTGAATATTCCTAACAACTGTATATAGACTTTTTAATCATAATAACGTCATCTATCAGCTCCAACAACATCGAAACCTCTTTAACGAATGTTCTACGAACTCTATGACATGGGTGGTTATGTTTAATAGCAGCTACTGATACTGAATTTTTACTTCGATAACACACCAATAGATGGCAAATGAATCATGATGTATGCGTCGTGGATAAGCAAGAAGGCCAATCTTACCGACGGTTGCCCAATATTTACCGTGTGTCTATTGTTGGTGGTGTCTAATCGTTTGTCATTTGTCTTAGCTCCATTTGCATCGCCATGTTAAGCCTGGTTTAATTTTAAGGGGTAAGCGGTACTTAGAAGGTGATAGTTCATGTCTCGTGCATATAGTGAACATCATATTCTGAGCGTCACTTAAAATTAAACCAAGCTTAACGTGTCGGTGCAAACGGCCATTAGCACATGGTTAGTAGGCGTGAAAGTATACAGAAAACAACTTTTCACGATACTGTATATGATGATGGCGAATATCATCACCAGGGAGTCTATGTTGAATGCAGTTTCTCATATGGTATGGGAAACTGCGCTCAACATAGACTTCTATCCTGATCATTAAATTTTTTCACTAGCAGCATTCTTTAGTATACCGTTTAAATAAGCGCGCGGTTTTTAATAAGCTTTGATAACACACCTATAGATGGCTCATTACGGTCTCAAAACAGTATATGCAACATACCTATCTATAGTACTAGTTTATCTAGGATCTATGACAAACTGGCTGATGACAGCTATGTGTTGATTCCAAACGTTTTTTTTTTTTTCTTAATGAACATGTGTTCGATTCGTTTTCGTTTGCTTAAAAAGAAGATATCTATAATTCTATGTGACCTCGAGCCCTACACGATCACCGAATTTTTATGTTTGTGGCCTTTTACAAAATGTGCGTAAACGCGGCATTAAAAAAATCATGTTTACGTTAAAATTAATTAAAAAACGCTCTCATTATCCTAGGTCTGACGACACGCAATTAATAATCCCGAAACATCATGAAACTAAATAAATGCGTTACAATATACAGAAGAGATAGCAAGATTGTCTTTCAAAAACCATAAGATTAAGAGGGGCAAAAAACAACTTTTTTATGAATTTGAGAACGAAAAAAAATATGTACTGCATTCGATACCATGGAATAATAATTTTATAAAAATCTAAAACAAAACACACTTAACAGCAAAACTAACCAATGGAATATACAGATGTGACTTACTCAGATATCTTCAATTTTTTAAATATAGCAATAAAGCAAACAGATTGCAAGAATTCACTAAATTACAAACAAGCTGGTAAAGTAAAAAAAACGTAAAAAATAAGTTTAACACTGCTTCCTTTTCGTCTTATTTTAAAAAAAGTTGTGACTACTTTCTTGTCCCCAGTGTACTCGATTCGCTTAACTACATATCGCTATCAAGCGCGGCTCGTGCATGCGTCATCTAGGAGGCTATGCTGTGAATCGAATTTCTTCGTATAACTTCGTACTACCTTCGTAACGTAGTATCTTCCACACGATATTTACGACAAACTTTGATCATGTCATAGCCTCCTCAATGAGTCATGCACCGGCTGTCCTAATCTATATAAAGTCTAAGGTATCCCTGAAGCTTAACTTCGTTAAGATTTTGATGAATAAATTTATAAATGTTATCAGTGTTGCTCTAAAATTCAATTTTCTGAAGAGATATATCCGTTTCTTTCATTTAATTTCTTTTGCAACCTGTTTTTAGTGGTCTCCGCATTTGCATTACCTTCTCCCATAAAATCTGAAAACAGTTCTGTCTTTTGAACACCTAAACTCCAATCAAATAAGAATTTCATTTGAAGTTTCTATAGACTATAAGTACAAGACTTCGCTTGTGATAACAGTTATCCTGCTCAATTATATTCAAGCTCATTCATTACAATTTTTAAAAAGAAAATGATTGGACACAATAAATACCCAATCACTTCGCGCTATACGAATAAATAAAATTAATAATTTTATTAATTCAGGGCAATAGTTTCGGGAATTTGTGAATTTCCATTCTCAATCGAAGACCGAATGAATAAAGAGAAGAAAAATAACTACTACTACTACCTAAACATACGTTATCTCTGTCTAAAAGGGTTAATGATTCACATTGTGAATGTGGTGGGTAGATTCAACGGGCATGTGTTATTAGTGAGTGGATATTCTCACTAATAAATTGCGATCACGGTACGGAAGTTACGGCATTAAGATAAGGCACGAATGAATACAGAGAAGAAAAAAAAACTACTACTACTACCTAAACATACTGCTATGGTCTGGCACCCCGGGTTTCGGAAATTTAAATCTGTATTTTTTATTTATTCCAAATCAGCCTTGTCAAAACAATGATAGAGTTTCCACAATTCTAATAATTGTTAGTATCATTTATTTGTTCAGTTGTGTATAGTTAATTTCATTTATTTGTACATTTGCTACTCCTATATTGTATAGTTTATATGCTAGTTTTTCTTTGCGATGCGTTGCGCCGTCATCGCTCACAGATTTAAATTTCACATATATGCTGTGTTACCTTAAGGCCCGAGGAGTTATCAGATAGACGAGCGCGGTTATAGTCTTGTTTAGTTGTCTTGGTTACCGTTCCTGGTAATTCTTTTTAATTTTAAGATGTAGTTCGTTGCGTTAGATTTTAAATCGTCCATCTAGTAATCATTGTTAAATAGTGTTAGATAGTTGTGCACAATATACATGTAAGGCTTTTTAATAATATTCGTTTTAGAAGTAATCGCGTTTAAAGTTTAAATTTCCGTTTTTAGTAGTTTTCAAATTAATGTTATTTTAATCACCTCGGGGTAGGTGAAGAGAAGCTGTGAGCTTGATTTAAATTTCATTTTTAATTTTGGTTGTTTCTTTACGTTATTTGAATTGGGTTTTGGTTTGCTTTGAATTTTTAAACCACGTGGATTTTTGTGGTATATGAAATTCCTTCTAGAACGAATTCACCATTTTGTTGCTAAAGGATTTGCATTGTCTTTTTTAAATTGTAGAATCTTATGCAGGTTTGTTTTTTGCCAGAATCTTATATTCATGGTTTTAATTTTTCCTGTAATTTGTACCAAATGTTTTTTTTCTTTTTTCCTTTTTTACAATAAAAATTTAATGATTGTAAATATCATCTTAAATAGTTCTTTTATTTTTGAATCAGCCATTTCAATTTTTGGGGATTTTAAAGAAAGTCAATTTGCAAACGCCCACTATATAATTTTTTAAAAAAATTACTCTGAGATTTAAGAATCTCTGGCGCCCTTTTCAATTCATTTTTGCTGAGCTAGCTAAATTAATTTTGTCATTTTTAATTTCTTTAAACTTATATGCTTGGACAATCAGTTCACAGCAATACGTTATCTTATTTAAAAGGGTTAATGATTCACATTGTGAAAGTGGTGACTCAGATTCAACGGGCATGTGTTATTAGTGACTGGATATTCTCACTAATAAATGGCGGTCGCGTACGGAAGTTACGGCATTAGGTAAGTGGTTAAATTGGCCACGACGCCAAAGAGATATTGAGGGTTAATTGAGTTGGTCGAATGTGGTGGGAATGTTTTAGTAATACTATTAAAGAATTAAATTGGTTACGCATGATATTTAGATAGTTAGTGTGGTAGTACGTATTTATAACCGAATAGTAGATACTCTCTAGTTCTCTGAATTGGTGTTAAATTATAGCTTTTAGATAATGACAACACGGGCGTATAAATCTTTAATTTAATTTAATATATATTAAGTATAGCATATAGTACAAAGATTATGCACACCAGATCGCACAAAATTTATCTTACCACGTCTGAAAGAAGAACCCTCATTAAAATTGGTCACCGACAACAAAATAGTCCACCGTTTCGGATCATAACGACCTCTCCTCTTCCCACAAACTCTGTATTTCCGTTTACCACTCGACGGTTCGGTCAAAAATTCGTCAAAATCCGGCATTTTTTTTTATATTCCCCGGGGCACCAAAAAGAACAATTATTACGAACGCCGCACTAATTATTCCGACATGCCGAACCCACTCAAGTGGGTGTCCACTGCATATTCCAAACCTAACGTGAAGGTCTATAACCAGCGCCAAAATCTCGATAAAACGCAAAACGTCGCACGTTGCCGAAAAACTCACTCACAATGCGTTCTATCTAGTCGGCGGTCATAAACAAAAAAAAAAATCAGAGACACACGTCGCGAAAACCGACGACGCGTTGATCCGTTGCCAAAACATTAAATCTGACCTAGGACGAACAGATGGACAGTTGGATAAACACAGGAATGGCGTACGGTTAATGATATATATACGTGCGTTCACTGCCCACTTGGTGCGATTTCGAATTCAGCGAGAGTGTCCGGTAACAAATTGCAGCGTATGTTGATGTAAATGGATCTCTTCAATCAGAGATCTCAATTGGTGACCACTCTGTGCGTCAAGTGCAATTGTCTATCGTCAATAAAACAACATAAAACGCTGCGCGAACAAAGAAGATGTATGCGTATGGTTGAATCAGAAAGAGGATGTGAGGAATTATGTTTATATCTATCCTGCTTTTAGAACATGGATCCAATAAATAATTAAAGTAAGATTTCCTAAGCACGCGACAGACGGCAAGAACACTTGTGATAAACGCAAAATGACATATTTTCGTAATGTTGTTATAGTATTGTCTGCCGTGTGATTCGGAAGTCTACCTCCACACCCAACATCGCCTTTTGATATGGCTTTTTTTATTGCTATGGAAGCCGCAATGACATAGAGTCTGCAACCTCACTATTTTTACCATTGAATTATACCACCTATGCCAGTATCTCTAGATTCATTTTTGACTTCTTAGAAATTACTTGTCTTTTGCATTCAGAGCCTCGGATTCATGCAGAATGTAATAAGCGGCCTCTCAAATTCTATTGCATAGTCTGCAGTTGGTATTTTCAGTGTTGTCCCAGTTTCTGTAGGTATCTTTCCAGTATACAGACTGCTTACATGCTCTCGTGCGGTGTTTTAGACACACCTAGTACAAGTTCTGTTCAATATATGCGACAAAATTAAAGAGCTGATTCCTGAGGTTATTTTGATCATAAAAGTTCATATGAGTATGTATGTCTAAACACGGTTTGGTTTTTAAAGTTATGAATGTTTAATAATTAAATATCAACTAAGACTAACACGATATGATATCACAGTTGGTTCTTCAAAAACTATTGTGTTGAGAGGGATTGTTTATTTGTCATTTCAATATTTGTCAATAGTTGTCAGAGTATTCATTCAGTTTATCCAGTTTCTGTTTTCTAAAATGAATTACACGAATGCTGAGATGTGTGTTTTTCGTTTACGGTCTTGCCAATGGAAATTCGCGTGCTGCTAGACGTCTTTATGAAGAACGACACCCGAACCGTATCATCCAGCATCATTCAATATTTGCCCGTCTTCACCAACGTCTTAGTGAAACGGGAAATTTTAAAAAACGCGCGACTAATAACGGGCACCCATCTACAATGAGAACTCCACAAGTTGAGGAATGGTACTGAATGAAATTAGAGAAACATCCTACTACACGCACCAAAAAATTGCGTTTGCTTTAAACATTATTCAGGCCACAGTTTGGAGGAACATTGAAAGATCAACTGTTGTATCCATTATCACATTCAACGGTGTGCAGGCACTTTGCCGGCAGATTTTCCGCAAAGAGTGGCTTTTTGTTAAGGATGCAACACAACAATCGCACAAAATCCTACTATTTGGCTCAAAATATTCTTCACCGACGAGGGGCTACTTTCCTAGAAAACGCGATTATAATTTTTCGATAATAATCACATATAGGCCGAAAGAAAATCCCACGAACTAGTGAATATTCGTCATCAACATCAATTCTCTGTCAATGTGTGGACCAGAATTTGTTGGAGATCACTGCTGGAAGTAGTTTCCGTTGCAATAGATATTACAAATGTATTTTATGCATGACGGTGCTCCAGCGCATTTTAATTTAGTTACTCGCGAGTTTTTGGACAATACGTATCCAGATCGGTGGATAGGACGGGGGGAGGTTCTACAAACGTGGCCTCCTCGGTCTCCAGATATAAATTCTTTGACTTTTCTCTGGGTCACCTTAAATCATTAGTTTATAAGACTCCCATTCAAAATGTCGATGAACTGAAGAAATCGTATTATCGCAGTTTTCAAACAATTCGAAATACCCCTATTTTCAGAATGGACTCGCCAGTCAATACGATGGAGGATAGAAGGCTTGTATTGCAGTTGGGAGGCGGTCATTTTCAACAGTTAGTATAAGTGGTTTAACTAATTATTTTGTTAATTTCTAATAAAAACATTAATTATGTTAAGTTACTATTATACATTGTACAACTTTAGAATTAAGCGATTTTGGACATATGTTCTTATGAACTTTTATGATCAAAATAACCCCAGGAATCAGCGCTTAAAGTTTTGTCGCATATATTAAGAATCACCCTGTATATGTGAAGCAGATGATCCCTTTCTTGCTAACTCATAGCTTTTTCGTTTCCTTCGATACTGAATCTCCGGGCACCCACAGCACTTTATTTGGTCTGTCAGGCTATTCAATTCTAGAATACATTCTAACTAACCAGTCTTGATTTGTGTCTTGGGTTCATTAGTGCTCTCAGTATCGCCTAACTGTTTGTCAAAATATAGATCCCCTTATTTTCATAATCCCTCTGATTGATTTCAGTTGCACAATACAATATTTATGTATACCCCTGCATATTTTCCTAGTCGAAAGGTTATCTGTCTATTTCTCAGTAGATTCCAGCTCCCATCTCGATTTTAATCCGTCTGTAAACCACATCAATTCTGTCGATCTGTGACTTGCACATAGAAATTTCTGTTAAGGTACGTGTCCACTAGCAACAAAATCGCGACACTGTCTCAGAAACAACTTGCAAAGATGTGTCTGCATTGTAAGCAAAACATCACTAAAACATCACAAAATTTAAAATATTAAAGCCGATTGCGTATATTATTATTATTATATTTATATATTTATTATTCTGTCAATCTGGCGAACCAAATTATCGTATTACATTTTTTAAAACAAAGCAAAAAGAAAACAGACAAATGTGGATGTGGAACTAGATCTTAAGAAGATGCAATCTTGGAATTTATGAAACAGTTGGAATTAAAATCCGAAGATCCTTACCAGCTTGATAATTTCATGCGAATGTCAGCACCTGATTTTGATTATCATTGGAAATTGTAGGACCGATGATTACGAAGCAAGGTACCGTAATTCGTTATCCCGAGCGAAACGAGTGGTAGAAAACGCTTCGGCCTTATGGCCTAATAGATCCGTATATTAAGAAAACCATGAACTTTGCCAGAGAAATCCATATTTATGTCTCAGCAATATGAGTACTGCATAATTTTCTTTTGTCGCGTGGAAGTAAATTATGTGCCCCCTAGGTATTTTTGATACTGATAACACACCAGATGACTGGAGGACTCGAATGTCTCAATCAAATCTTTTAGATGTAGAACATGGAAATGCTCATAATTATTCAGCAAATGCTGCTAAAGAGATGCGTGATGAATATAGATAATTTCTTTATTTCCCCACAAGGGGAGGTGTACACTGGCAGGATCAAAACATCTAAAACTATTTATGAACAATGTTTTTAGTTGATCTTTATGTTAGTAGCTAATAAATATATGTGTTAACTTATTTTAAAACTTATTAACCATTATTGATAGTGCAACAGTATTTTTATTGGAATAACCAAATTGAATGAAGTTGATAGTTTCAAAAAAAAAAACCCAAGAACTTTTATAATTATCTTCCCTTCCACCTCAACTAGGTTTGCTTTTTTTATTATTTTCAGTGCCTCTGGTTTTTTTTTTTTATTCTACTCATTTACTTTTTATTTTTCACGTCCCATAGTTCAAGATACAATTCCCAATGCAAAATTAAAATGAATGTCTCTTCTTTTGACCAGGACTTCTTTCCCATCATCTTTCTATCTTCCATCTCTCGCTAAAATTTTCCAAATCGTTTGGAGATATTCACAAAGTGTCAGCAACAAATAAAATACCTGTCTAGACTAGTGACACACGTGCTCTCTGAGAGTAAATAATGCAATTAAATTTCGCTTGCCGACACACTCTCAGATGTATATACACAGCTGTTCACTCTAGCAATAGATGTCGCAATTTTATTGCTTGTGAAGACGCACCTTTAAAAAGATATCTGGAAATAATGTGGTCTCATATCATTCCAAAAAGATTATATTCAACGCGATTCCACAATGTTGCTGTAGAATAGTCCTCACTGCTGTTATTATTCCGAATCACGCAAGCATACATAAGTGATCACGGGTTATCATGTTTTCCCACAAGCTCTTCTAGCCAACATGGGTGTTGTAGCCGTCTTTGTTTTATTTCTCTGAAGCTTGAATTCCAAGTGAGCTTGCAGTTAAGACACTTTTTCACTGACAATTCTTCACTTCTCAGTTTTGGTGGTCCAAGACTATCCAACTTCCTCCTTCTCGTGAATACTATTGTAATCGTTTTGAAAGGGGTGATATTTACATCCCCCTCTTCCATCTTTGCTTATACAACTTGTACACTACAACTACTTTGTCGTTTACTCTGGGTTAAAATGACAAAATTATCTGTGTACCCCAAAGTTATATGATCTTTACTGTCCAGTTTTAATAGTAGCTCGTCCGCAACCAGATTCTACATCAGAGGAAACAAAACCCTATCCTATGGACATCCTTTTCCCACCTAAGCCACGCGTGTCTCTCCCATGATAGAGTTGGCAGTACTTTCGAGTTTTTCCAGATAAATGAATTTAAAGCTTTCAAATCTCTACAACTCTAAATTATTATGTAAACACGGTGAACAACGTCAATATTTGCTACAACTTTTCGTTACTTCACCTCCATCGTATGAAAACTATTCCAACAACACTGGATGCCAGAATGTCAATCAACAAACTCTCATCAACGCGTCATCGCCGTCCCAACTCCGAATAATTACGTGAACGAAAGTGGAAACTTTGCACGCACAGCCACACTAATGCGTCCTCTTTTAAATATAAGCCGCCGTTTGGCCCGGTCCAGTGTTAGAATCTCTTTTGCTGTTCTATGAATACGGCTATTTCTGTATAACCTATCGTCTCGGCCACATCCTGTTGCAATAATTGCGATTGTAATATGTATTTCAGAAAGTTCGGCGAATTGTTCGAAACAAATGATGAGGTCGCCCAAAACGTGGATCAATATTGCAGGAAAGACCATGCTGTGCCTGAGTGAGCAGGAAAACGAAAAGTCTGCGGATTTGATTTGTTCGATGTTGCTTTAGGTGTTGTTTTACAAATAAACAAATCAACTTTAATAGTTGTAACCAAAGGCGAGTTGATTGATAAAATAACGAAAAGCTTTCATCAGCAACGAGTTGCATAAATAGTTTAGTCAAAAGCGATTGAAAATCGCTGGATATTACCTTATAACACGTTTTTAATCAATATTAGTTATTATTGATCTTATGTAGCCTACTGAAAATATATAGACGCCAGCTATACCTTTCATGAGCTGGTTACATTTCTCAGTATTGCGGTAGTCGTGATTTATTTGAACACCTCTCAAAAAAAAACATAATATTGAACTATGCACAACGTCACTTTGCCTGTATATAATCACCCTTTAATATATACCTAATCTCATTTCCATAAAAACAATTAATACTACAACAATAGTTATCTATCCAGATAAAGCATTAATCGAAAAAAATCCTGATAGATTAATTAGCAAGCCTTTAAATTCATCCACGAGTTAAATAATAAACGTACGCTTTCAATTAAGGACAAATTTATTGCTAAGTAAAGTAATAAACCGCAGAACAGCAATTGCCAATGTTTGAAGTAAAAATTTATTTTTTCAAGAGATTCTAATAGGAGTATCGATTCTTCATCTATATTTTTCGTCAAACTCACCTGCTTGAGCATACTTCCCCGATTTGGTGTTGATGTCATAGTTCAGGATTATTTCCCGGCATCTTTATTGCTCCGACACCTACACACACTCACAAGAAATATTTTTCGCCTAGTCGAAGAACCGAGGTCTACATGTTCATTTAATTAAAATGTTTCGTAAATCATGCGGCGACAGCATCCCGTTCATAAAAACCCCGGAAAATATAAACACGAGCACCGAACCGAAACCAACAAGACTTAATCTAGCAGCAGAGTGCTGTCATCTACGACATTTGACACAAAAAAACAATCGATCGATACTTCTTGAGAGCTCTGATCAGTCGGTAATATCGGTCTTATTTCCCTGATAAGAAGATAAGATAAAAAAGGTGAAAATTTGCAAAATGCATGCATAAATTAATCCCCAATATGGGAAATAAATGCGTTCATCACATATGCTTTAAGAAACCATCTCTCTGTTTTATTTTATTTATAAGCTGGTTAATTAAATTTGGTGGTAGGTTAAATATTTTATTTAATTTTTCATTAATTTTAACCAATCCAGTAATAACACATGCGATGAGGAAAATGTTCAAATGTCGTAATTGATGCAATTATATCTATGTTCAAACAGACGTTACTTTTATAAGTATAAATAAATTACAACCCATAAATGTCTGGTAACACATAAAAATTATCAGAAGAATAAATTTATTAATTTCACGACCAAATTATCAGAAATATTGATATTAATACCACAATTCAATGAACTCGGTGTTATCGAAGAGCTCCGTTCCAAAAAAAACTTGGCAATGGCATGTTGCCGAATTCATCTTGTACCTGAAATTTAATTCATCTTTTCTAATCCAATTCTTTAAGGTTTCTAATAATAATATACCGTTTATGCGTAATGATTTACAAAGAAAAATCATGCACTACTAAAGCATAGCAATGTTTAGTAGCAATCTGGAATAGAATCAAGTAGTATGCAATCCGACAACGTCGCAACCAGCTGTCATACGTGTATAAACGTCAAATTCACGAGAGGTTTAATTATCAAATATTGATGTTCTTTGCTTAATATCATAATACGTAATGTTCACAGAAACAATAAGTAGTATCGATAGAGTTTACGTGATTAGATTTAACGCTCTCTTTCACAGACATTGAATAAAACTTTAAGAGCAAGCATGAGATGATATTGGGAAAATGGGCAATCTGGTCTAAAACAGCATTTGGAAACTGCTAGGAAACGGGTATGTCCTTAAAATTATCTAATAATTTAAATGACTTCCCGCCGGGATTCCTGCAGTTAGAAGGAATTTGCGCACGCTAGACCTATCGGGACAATAAGTTTGTCACGCTACCTAATGAAATCAGCAGGTTTATCCATTGTGAACACCTTAACTTGCATAAAAATAACTGAGTAAGATTACCTACTGTATTGGTGCTTTGACGAAGTTGGAAACTTTGAATTTATCACATAATAACCTTACGTATTTGCCCAGAACAATCACAAATCTTATACATTTGAAGAATGTAATTTTGAGTGAAATCATTTTCAAGGAGTTCCCTGCAGTATTCTGTGGATTGAAGCATTTGATGTGTTGGACTTGTCAAGAAATGAAATTAGGCTGTACCTTCGGAAATAAGTGGATTGCATGTGACTGAGTTGAACATGAATCAAAATCAGATATCAGAATTGTCGCTTACAGATCCATCAATTGCCCACGACTAAAAACATTGCGTTTAGAAGAAAATTGCTTACAGTTAGGTGCTATACATTCCAGGTAAAATTCCTTGTTGCCTATAAATTTGGATATTTTTGAACTAATTTTTTATTTTTAGAATTTTAACGGATACAAACATTTCAAATTTATGCTTTGGAAGTAATTTGTTTGAAATGAAGCAATTAACTGATATGAACGGTTACGATGCATACATGGAAAGATATACAGCAGTCAAGAAGAAGTTGTTTTAGGTATTGATTTCCATAGCGTAATAAAATCGTGTGTGTAACTCTGCTCAAGCTCAAATTATCTCTTGTCATGCGTGTGAAAGAATATATTGAACTGCTGAGTGCAAGGAACTCATTACATTTTTTATATAAAAGTGAAAGTGTCAAAAATATTATATATACATTAATGAATAATCTACATGTTGCATATCCACTTTCAAAATATTACACTACTTTATACACTTACTCAATATTAATTTATCACAAAGAAATGCTAAAATATCATATTTACATCTAATTTTAATGATATTTGATATATGAAAGCAAATTCCTATATTTTTGAAAGCGTAGAAGAAACATTTTTTAAATTTATTCTATTGAAATTTTTACCATGATTTTGCATAATGTTAATGTGCTCATAAAAATACATAGTATTAAGAAAAAATCAATTATAAGTAACTACTATGGAAGTCTATCTTTTCGTTTATTGTTATTCTTTTTTTTTCAAACAATATCATTTTTATAAGGTTTTGTAAAGAAAAAGAAAATGTCATTAATATTTATAGATAGCAAAATGATTGGACGTCTAGATTTTACTTTTTCAATAAATGAGTGTTGTGTTTCTACTGGTTATATAAGTGGTCCAAGTTTTAAATACCAAGAAAAAGTCCTTAGAATATAGCACCCGCGACAACCCAAATAATTAAAATAATTGTGTGTCATGGTTCGCTTTCAATGTTCTAAGTGTTGCATGAATATTGTTCACGTTATTCACCAAATGAATAATTAAAAGATTGGGAAACTTATGAGAGACAATCAGTGTTGATGTCAAGTCTATTACGTACATACATGCAAGTATAACATAAAAATATATATAATGGTAATTACTGTTAATGATATGAATATTAATTAAATGTGTTCGATGTTTTAATCTAGTCAATTGTCGATGAAACATTTTAAATGAAAATGAAATAATGTGTGAACTACCTTACTAATCAATTCTTCTCTAAAGAACTCAGACGGGATGCGAACTTCCATACTTACATTATTATGATGGCTCATCTAATTTGAATCAACCGATTAATCGTAAATAAGTACTGAATACTAACATTTAGGAAATCCGTGATTTTGTTGTAGCTCGAAAATTTACACAGTATTTTGATATAATAGTTGAACCAAATATATATTTTTATCAATTTTTATTGTTATTAATTTATTAGTATTTATATATTTGTAAGATGAATTAATTATCATTTGCAAAGGTTGTCCAGTCAAGTATCGATACATAGCAAGAAGAGGGCATAGGAAAAAAGCAGCAGCACAACTGTCAACGTCAACTTAACGTTGACATTGACATTTTATAGGCTTATGTCGAAATTTGAAATGACAACTGAATATTTGTAGGTCATTTATTTGAACGATTTTTGTAATACTTTTGTATTTTGGTTGATTCAAAATCTAAATGATATTCCTCTATATTGGCTGTTTTATACATGATGCTGCTGCTGCGCGTATTTCTTAAAATTATATATACATATATATTTACCAATTAAATCTACCTATTTCTTATTTTGGTATGTATTTTTATACACTATTCACATTATATCAGTGGCGGCTCGTGACTTTTAAAATAAGGAAAATGATTACGAAAGGAACCAATTTGACAGATAGATGCGGCCATAAATTATTTCGTAATAATTTCCCTTGCTTGAAATACACCAATCGCTACTGCATAATTCCTATTCCATAAGCGTTATGAGTTTCAAATTCACGCACTTAAAGTTTTACGCCTCAAGTGTACTTCTAAACATATTTATATATCTCGCCTCTACAATTAAAATGGAAAAGAAATTGTATGGTAGCACATTTACTATTTCTACATATTTATAAAATACATATGATTCAACCATTGCTTTTCGTTTTTATTTATGCTAATCCTACACCTTCTATGGAGAATTTAAAGTCGTCGCATTTATCCTGTAATTGCGGGAATTTTAAATTTTATATTTAATGAGAAAAGAACACTAATGTGAGCGCCAGATGGCTCAGCTATCTTCTTTTATTTACGCCAACAAACAGTGTGTCAGAGACGGGATTACAATCTCGACTCAAAAAGACCGCTGCTTATCATCTGTGTTAAAAGTAAGTACGTCCTGTGTGAAATTTGATTGGTAATAAAAGATATTACTGTTATTATTAAATAACAATACAGCAAGAAACAAATAAAATGACAATAAGTTGAGTTAAAAACGCGGTAGAATTACTTCAATAATAATGCTTAATTATTCTCCATTACTCCGAACGAGGCTAAACAATAGAAAATCAATGATTTATATTACTAATAAAAATTAAAACAGTTTTCTTGGTCTTCAATAAGCCCTAAGAATTTGTTTGTATTGTAAATGCAGATAAATACGCGCCACACATCCAAATTATAAACAATGGAAATGCGTAGACTGGCGTAGATATTGTCTATTTTTATAATGGGGCGTCCTACTTATTACTTCCTAGATTGTTAGCGTTAAAAATAACCTTTGCAGATACAAATTCTTTGAAAATAAAGTATAATACCAAGAAATATACGTGAGTCCAGCTAAATTTCATTATGTAAAGGTATATAGACATGCAATAGTTTGCCAGTAAAATACAATTTAGTAATTTAAATTTTTCTAACGTTTCCATGTAAAATAGAATCCGCTTCGTTTCAATAAGTGCTCTAATATAATTGAGGGGTTATAAAGAAAATATGATTCATGCTACCCTCCATCATCGTTCGTAAACATTATACATATATATTTACTATTATAATTTCCAAACATCCAAAGTATTCACCTCTCTATTCGCTATTTTATTTCATGACATTCTGGCTGAACGCACCGAGGTGTGTTTTGTTTTCATGTAGTGGAATTAGCAACAAGATTCGCCGGGTGTGATTTCAGTTGTCAGATGCTACCATCCTTGCGAGTCGTCTCGTTCTCACTACGGAGAACCAACGGGGCCAGTAAGCGATGACCTGATATTTACCGCCGACGATACGTGTAGAATATCGACTTCGGGTGGTATTGTTTATGGCAGTCTGCTGTGTTGTGTATTACGCAAAAAGCGTTTTTCCTGAGAATAATTCGATTTTCGGCGTACCGTGACAGGCTTTGTCTTATCTCAGAGGTAATAACACGTATTCCTATTAATTGGCGTGACTTTAGCATTGTCAAAAATATTTCCATGCTTTGTATTTTTAACCAGATGGTCCCCGTTTATGGTCTGTTTTTGTTTACCTTCCGCGTAATACTCTGTGTTTATACTCGTATCTGTATACCGTAATGCAAATACTTAAGTAAGTGCATATTAATGGAATGCCGGCTAATTATCGTAAGTATGAATTTTGCAACCTCCGTCAGGATTGTGGAGAACGTAATCCGATTTTAGTCACTAGGTATACTCCGCATCGTAGAAAAAAAAAGCCGAGTAGTTCCAGTCTAATGGCACGTATTTCGGTAAAACAATTTAATCATTTTAAAATTTCCAATTAAAATAGTTAATATACCCGTCTCTAAATGTGCATATAATGGAATTCATTATTCTGGAAGGTTATTTTAATATTAAAGTAAATATAAATAAACTACCTATATGATGATAGTTTGTGTAGTATATAATCGTGTTTTTATAAAATTTAATTTGATATTTACAATATTGCACCCTGGATCGTAAAAACGCCACCACTTTCTTTTCTAGAAGTTTCCATGAATAGTATACAACTACTATGCAGTGTATTGCCTAATATTTTTGTGGTAGTGGTGATAGGAATTGGTCAGTGGGCATATTAAAGTTATTGTAAAGTTGTGACTTCCTTTACATTATTTGTGAAAAACGTGTTGAAGGTAATGTAATTTTAAGTAGAATTGGATATTTTATGGATATTGAAATAAGAAAAAAAAAAAACAAAGAAATTGAGGTGTAGTGGTTTGAATGCTAAAAACTTTTATATTGAATTAAACTGTTAGATTGAATTTAATTATTCAAAAACAGATTAATCAGTGTAATTTTTGTTGGTATTTATTAAGTCATAACAGGTATAAACGCTTTGGTGAATGTAGAAATGTATATAAATAAATACTTAAGTGTTTCAATTATCATTGTATAATAGATATGATTTAATGATAAGACTTCCAATTTTTCCGTCCATTTATAAAGTAAATAAGAAATAGTGATGTGATATGATAACATATAATGTTATTTGACATTGAATACTTCTGAAAGGGGTAAAATGCACACATTACATATTTGAAAATAATTTTATTTATAAAATCTTTGAGTACTATTTTTAAGCCATTGACTCTGTATACCATGCAGGTCTTATTTATCTATATAGGTACCCATATTAATCTTGAAAGCAATTTTCAAGCATAATATCTGAGTTGTCAGCAATAAAAACGCAATTTAAATTTATTTTTGAAGTTAATGAACTGTTTAGTAAATTGTTGCACTTCACACTTTATACAATAAAAACAGAATTATTTTAATTTATATTATTACCTTTACAATTACTATCTAGTAGAGCTTTTTTGAAATAATAAATTATAATCGTTGGAAACGATCATCAGGCGCATGCGTACTTTAAAATAAGTGTCAAAAATTTTGAATTGCGCATTCCTTTGACCGGCTCCAAGGATGGGGCAACCTTTGCTTAATTGAAATTTATAGTTTTTATAAAGTATTAGAGCCGACTAAACATGTTTAAACACATTTTCTTAAATATAGATAGATACATTTATTTTTGCAATTTTACCATTACATCAATTGTCATAATGTTTTAGCTTTCACGTGGTGAATATAGTAAGATGCAGATATTTTTTGTGCATTTTGTTGAACATTAACATGCGAAAAAAATTATGATGCCAGTGCTGCGTACTTAATTAAGGTTATAGCTAATCCTGGAACTTTTACTAACAAATTTAAAATTGAGTGTTAACCTTATAACTGTGCTTCCCAGCAGTCAGTAGTTAACGGAAAAAAAACTCGCATTCATAGAAATATTATAGTATCCAAAAAATCATTGGTCATTACTTTTAGCTGATATGATTCAGTGCACTTAAGTGCAATTTTCTTTTTTTAGGTACTGTTAAAGTAATAATTTGTTGACATTTACTAAATCACTGTAGCTATATTATGGCTTACAAGACACTTGTCACCACTCTTAGTGGGACAGCCTGTATTTTGGAAAACCGCTACGTTCCAATATCTGCTCCAAGTTACTCCATGACGTCAATTTGTCACAGTCATGATTATGTGACTATGTGCAATAGATGAAATGCTGTTAGTCTGGCTTCTCTTTCCACAACAATGTGCAGGGGTGGTAGGTCCAACAGGGTTTCTAATGCGCTATTCTTGCATGCTATAGGCATAGAGTAAGCCGGTGCACAATAATGCAACAGCAAATAATGAAATAATCCTTTTGCGTTTGATTTATTGCAATTTCTCGAAGTGAGATAAAGGAAATACATTTGCAGGATTATAAAACATTTTTCAAGCAATACATAGTCTTAAATATTTAAACCTATAATGTGGATATGTCTCGTTTTCAAAACATACCACAATTTACGATTTTGTTATCTATTTACAGATTGATATGATTTAAGTGCCTTTGAATGTAATTTTCGTGTTGCTTACTGTCAAAATGATAATTTATTGACATTCACCCGCTTTAATAAACGATGCAAGCTTTAGTTAATTATGGTTATAAATAAGTCATAAGTCTATCCCCAAGTGAGTCTTTTGTTTTATAATACATGTTAATTACAAAGTAATTCCTTCAGGTTGAAGATATTATCGCATTGATTATTTGAGAAAGAAGATGGCGTCCGATTCCCTAGATGTGGAATCGAGAAAGAACTGGGCTTGTCAGAGAACGCGTCACCGGTGTCCGGAGCCGCGGCAATCACGATTCAACCGCCTCCAAGAGAAGCAGGAAGAAGGTCAGCCGTCAGAGTAGCCGCGAGAATGTGGTAACCAGCATTTTTTCCACGGACCGCGCAGTTGGAAGAACAGCAGGCGATCGCGAAACGGCTTCGGCCGGGATTACCCAAAAAGGGCGGGGCCGCGGTAAGGGAGTCTGGGGGGCTCCCGGTTCTGAACTGTTGGAACCTACGAGGACGTAAACGATCCTAATTACGATTACGAGAATTTAAACAACGGCGATATCGAACTGAAGGTGGTAGTGCAGAGATCTCGACGATGAGATACGTAAAAAAATCGAGCCAATCGTGCTGGAATATTTCGAGAACGGCGACACGCACGAAGCGGCCGTCTCCGTAGAAGACTGCATCCCCTACAATCGCCGCGCGACTTTCGTGCAATTAACAATAGAGATCGCGATGGATCACAAGCCGTCTCATCGCGAAATGACGTCCGTTTTGATATCCGATTTATTCGGGCACGTATTAGTCGAATCGGATATAACCAAAGCGCTGGAGAATCTGCTCTCCAACGTGCACGATTTGATTCTAGACATACCGGACGCCCCGACGGTCTTGGGGAACTTCATAGCGCGAGCCATCGCCGACGATTGCATCCCTCCGAAGTTCCTGGTGACCACCAAGGAGAAGAGCAACAACCAATACTTCCTGGAGGCTTTTGCAACGCGCCGAGACCCTCTTAAACATCAAACACGGTCTAGTCCGCCTGCACGACGTCTGGGGCGTCGGTGGAGCGTTGCGTCCCGTTAAGTATTTGACCCGGCAGATGTCGCTGCTCCTGCAGGAATTCATTTCCTCCGGAGACATCGAAGAAGCCAGCCGTTGTCTTCGATCGCTCGAAGTACCTCATTTCCATCACGAATTAGTTTACGAAGCGGTCGTGATGGCTCTAGAGGCCAATAACGCTCACAAAGAGGAAGCATGTGCAAACTATTAAAGTCTTTCGATTGCGGCAGTATTGGTCACCCCCGATCAGATGGGAGCGCGGTTTTATGAGGGTATTCGACGATTTTGCCGATATTTCCATGGACGTGCCGTTAGCTTACATAATCCTCGATCGATTCGTCGATCGCTGCTACAAGGACGGATTCCTCACCGAAAATATTATCAAGAAAATGCCATCCAGGGGACGTAAACGTTTCGTTTCCGAGGGCGATCAGCACTTCATTAAGAACCACCGAATTTTGTAATTCCCCATTCGCTTCTTGATAATGTTTAAACAAAAAAAAAATGGCGGCGGATCAGCTAACCATGTTGGAAAATACAACCATTGGCCATATAATAAATATATATACAGTACTGGTTAGAGCTCATGCCACTGAATTCATTTGATATTTTATAAGCGCTAGGTGCGTATAAAAGAGATAAAAAAAATAATACGATGTTAATTCTTTTTGTATGTATTTGTTCTTTTATGAATAAAGATTATTTGAAGTTGATGGGTTATAGTTTTTCGATAATAGTATGTAAATAGGCGATGCGATTTTGGAAAAAAATTCTTTCGGCTTCAAAAAATTTTGTTATTATTATTATTTTCTGTAATTTTGTATGTGTAAAAGCTATTTTGGAATATAAGAAATAAAAGCGATTTGCATTTATTCGTTGCGTATCTAATTCTCAATACCTAAATACAAAATTTTACCAACATTATAACTATAAACCATCTAGAACCACATCTACGTGCGAGAAAGTTCCAACAATTGAGGAAACCAAGATATGCATTTTTGAAATTACCCTTAAATATTGTTTCAGTACCGCTAATATTGCAGCCGGGCCTCGATTATTTGTTAAATAATAGTGTAATACATTATTGTATTTAAATAAACCGCCAAGTTGTAGGTGAGGAGTATAGATGTTCCGTTTTTGCTACTATGCAGCAAAACATCCAGTAATTTTGCTGAAACCACTTCAAAACCATCGTTCCGTTTGAAAATGGATGGAGATAGTACTTTCAGCACTATTAAAAATGGAACGGAAACCACAGCAAATAAATACCGATAAAGATGGTAACATAAATAATTTGCAGTAAGTATATAAAAAAGTAACGTGTTTTTCACGCTTGACAAGATGGACAAAATACTTCCAATAATTATAACAGAAACGGTTGAATAGCTGGATGCAGAAGAAAGTTCGGGTGACAAGAAATTTTGTTAGGTATAATAAAAATTGCACAAAAAAGACACGTACTTCTTAAACCTAGAACGTTAAATATTGGAATTGTTTATTCTTTATTTAACAAGGAATTTAAAAGTTATTTTCGGTAAAGGCTTAAGCTTTTTAAAATAAACTCTTATAAATTTAAGCTATTAAAATTTTTAGTATGCACCGACCCTAATAGCCAAATTTAAATTTCCCGCCACTATTTTTAGTAACTTAAACGTAAAGGCATTAAAATAACTATCAATGAAGTACAAAAAAAATAGGTAATTTTATGTTTCAACGTTGAAGTTACTAGAATAATTGCGGCAATTTAAATTTGGCTATGTGGGGGAAAACATTTCACTTTTTATTAATATCAAGGAAGATTTGCAACGAAAAAGCAAAAGAATGAGATATGAAGTAAATCCTTCCGTTTCTTTATTTCAGTTAGGAACATACATATGTGCATATAAAACTGAATTATAATTTTTATGGATTTTATTTAAATACATATGTATATCCCACATAGCCAAATTTAAATTGCCCGCAATTATTCTAAGTAACCTCAACGTTGAAACATAAAATTACCCACTATTTTGAACTACATTAATAGTTGCTTCAATGCCTTTACGTTGAATTCACTAAAAATAGTGGCGGGAAATTTAAATTTGGCTATTAGGGATATTACTATTTGTAATCCTGTGTATACCTCCTAGCTTACTAAAACATTGCAACTATAATTTGTGTCTACATTAAAAAACGTTACATTAGGTATTTTTCAAATTTTTATTTTGTAAACACGCATAACCTAATTAAAAATATACAAACAGCTGACCTGCTACATTTACACCACCTATCTGTGAGCTAGCACAATCAGCAGCAATGTTAAGGATAAACATGTAAGACAAATAATAATTTATGACGTCATTAATCATTTTGCAGCTTGCTGAAACCAATTGCGTTTATCGTTTATCATTTTACCAAAATTATGTTAAAAAAAAGAACAGTGATAAATATTTAATTTTAACTTTTAACTGTATGAGTATGATTGGTTGTATAGATAAAAAACTTGAATAATTCTTTTAAAAAAAGCTAATTATTTCTAGTTCAGCGCTAAGACAGGCGCATATAGAACTTGAGTTTATAAAGGGAATAATGGAGATTATATGGAGGTATTTTTATTTTAACAAAAAAAAAAACATATCTGCTTTTTTTTAGATACAATTCAAGTAGTGTCATCATGGGAGGGGTAATTTACACAAAAAAGGGGAAAAATGTGTCTTTAGATATAAGCTTTTCATTTAAAGTATGTTTCGCTGGTTCATGGAGAGGGGGGAGGGTAGTAATTATCATCCCCCCATTAGTATAGTAAAATGTTGTGTTGATCTATATGTTCAAAAATTATGCCATGAACTTACGCGTTTCATTTCACAAAAAATGTAAACAAACTGGCCAAGAACATAAGGAAGTTTCCCACTTCAGACTACAATAATAAACGCTTTTCAACTAGTCAATCTCGTCTTTAGCTTGAATGCTTTCACTTGATATATAGGCTACCAGAATTCATGGGTAGTATCAAAGGAATCGGTTAGTGTCGCTTCTTATCCTCAATTATTTAGACAACTTGTGATACCTATAACCGTTAAAATGGTTGCATAAATCAAGTTAATCCATATTAAAAACAGTTTACGCATAAAGGTCTTTATTATTTTAACATAATATATAATTATCTAAAAATAATATATATAACAAATAATAATAATAATCATGATAAAAGACATCAACAAAAAGGAACAAAAAAACAATCAATTTGAAAATGGATAGGGACAGAAGTGTCTACAAGGTATTCAGTTTTAATCTACTTAAGTCTATTATTTAAAGTACAATCAATAGAAATAAAAACACAAAACGCACAACAAATTTTTTAAATATGTGTGGGTGCGCGCCTAAATAAATATTAATCTCATGGGAGTAACTGCTTGATGCGACTATGACTATTACAAGAACATCAAGGATACGAAGATGCATGAAACTAAAAATAAATTATTACGATCACAAAGGTATATTATAAATAATTTGCTGATATAGGGCAATAATATCCAACGGCTGAATAGGATATTTTTGCATGTTTGATACGTCAATTACTTGAGATATTATTTGTATTTACAATACTGTACACTTTGTTTTCGATATAATTAACAGTGGTTTAAATCTTGTGCTACTTGCTTTTTCAATATATGTATATCACATGTCATCATGTTAAGTATATTTGGTATATAGATGACCCTGAGAGTATAAAGTTTCCGAATGATTGTTAAAACTTAGGCCATTGGTTTGGAAGACTTTATCCTTCAAGTGTACATTAGCGAGCGAATTAATCAGAACACATTCCAAGGTGTGTTCCCGATTTACATTATCCATAGAATGTACATATAGCTTATAAAATATACAAAATAAGAAATAAATTAACGATATATAATTTCAAATACTTATTTAATGACCTCTTTTCAAATGTTTACACTGGAATTTATGATTAGGGTTTACACTTTAAAAAATACTCGTAAATATAAAAATTATTTGCTTATAAAATAATTTAAAAAACCCTCCATAGAATAAAGCAGACAGGAATACAAAAAAAAGGTCCCTCGACATCCGACCATATTGACCAATACGTCATTGTTTTCGGGATAAAGTATACTGCGATAAAAATCAAGTAATAACGATAACGTTCGCCGTGAAAGCACATCTTTTTCACTTTACTGCTACTATTGTCATTGTATAAACGTATAATAATGTGTATCTCATTATCTTCTCAATCTTCCTTAGTCGATAAATATAAAATTCCAATCTTATAGTCACTAAATAGTGCCATTGCTATTGACAATGTTCCGTCACATCGACTATTACAGACTTTTTCCACCCAACAGGAAATATCCCGACCGCAGCGCCAGCTACCAACAGGCTTATACACAGCCAGACGTTGTAAGTCATGAAGATCAACATCAGAAAAATACGATAGGGCCACTTGTATTACGTGCAAGCCCGTTTGAAGGAAGTGCATGGGACTCGACCATGGAAGGCCTATGAATAAAATAGTCAAGTTAAGTATATAGTGCGTTTTGAGCAGATAAATCAAAGATAATAGGCAATAATAATGATTATAATAATAAAAAAAAGAATAAGAAAATAAAATTGGTAAGTGTAGGTAATAAGATTTGAGGTTAATTCACACACAGCCAACTATCAGAAAACATTTTAAATAGTTAGTAAAAAAGTAAACAGAAATTAATAGAAGCATCAAAGAAAAATTAAGTAAACAAATATCGTAGTACCGACACTTACGTTGCTTGTGGATGACTTCACCGACCATACTGCGTTTAAAGAATAAAAAAAAGTTAATAATAGAATTTGTAATTCATTTTACAAATTTAGTTTAATCTACGGTAAGGGAGAGAGATGGGCGTGTTTTCTAGCTCATGTATTCCTCTCTTCTCGTAGAATAGGTTTTAATAGTAGGAATTTAAAGATACACCATTCGTTGCATTACCGAGGATTATGTTGGCAAATGTTAAATTAGTTGTGTACGATGTTCATGTAGTAAGTGATAAAATTTTTTATTTCAATTTCTTGACCTTTTGTTTTCTGAAATGATTCTTCTTCTCAAAAAAAGTGCGTTTGTAGTACTCACTAGCATTTATAGAACGAATTTAAAAGATGATTTAATAGTTGGTCAAAAGATGGCTCTCAGAGTTCTCACATTAGCGCCATCTGTTACTACAATTAGGAACTATACGCTTTCAAGTCGTGGTTCTTTTATGTATCGTTTGTGAACGATATGTTATATTTAATTAGATTTGTGTTGTTCTTAATTTCTTGAACATCACGAGATAAATTGACACAAAAAAAACATTAATTAATTACAAATCATCAAGTTCTTTACACACTATATTGGTTTGCAGATTTTAGAAAATAATAACAAATACATACATGCATTATTTATTTACAGTCAAGAAAACCTTAATTACTTATGCAGCAATCGATTCCAATAAACAGCAAATGTTTTATCGGGAAAAATTACTGATATTCATGAAAAATAAAGTTTTTAATATTATTTTTTTTTAGTCAAGTCTAATTTAATTTGTATAAATGGACAACCCAGGGAGCACACTGTCGCCATAATGACGTCAATTATTGGTAATTATTCGTCGGATACATTAAGACGAGTAATTGACGTACATACCTACCGACGCAGTATATAAGACGTGCATTTCACTTTACTAAAAGTCGTCTTTTTGACGTCTTCAATTGGTCAGATCATTATAAAAAGTTCAAAGTCCACCAGATACATAAATCAAAATTGTAATTATGTTGTTAACATTTAGCAGAAGCTTTTCTTGAACTTCCAATAAATATAAACATTATTGCTAAACAATAAATAAATATTAGACACGGGGAAGAATCTTTTAAATTTATATGAGCAACTGAATATTGCATGGTACTCAAAATAATTTTAAAAATTTTGAATGTCGTTAATTTTAGTGCAATATCATTTTTTAATGCTTGAATAGAAGAAAATAGACTCCATCTCAATACATAATTGAATTACGCGCCTCACAACGGGTTAGCAGGAATGCTCCAGTTGCATGTGTTGGCGTTGGGCGTGTTTTCACATATCCCGCCACCGCGCCACTTTAGTTTGCTTTAGTCGCTGCTTTAGGTCCATCTTAGGTCGCTTTCATGAATCTTAAGCTTGAGAGGTATAGCTGTTTGCGGTATTTTCACGAATTTCTTGTTGAATTTAAAGCATTCATAAAAATACATGTATTCTGTTTACACTGTTACACTTTTATTTTTGGCCCTAAATTAAGTCAGCATATTACAGAGATGAAAGTACGTCAAGGCCGACGTATCAAATAACGTATTAAGTTCGTCTTACAATGACGTCGGTGGGGTGTGACATTAAACTCGTCATTTTTGACTTCGTACGTATGTCAATTTTCGACGTCGTAGCTCGTCGTGAACAACCACCCAAACATGTCATTATGACGACAGTTTGCCACCTGGGAAAATGTGTGTCCTAATCTATATATTTGCTAAAATTCTCGTCCTAATGGCAGATCACAATAACAGCGGGCAAGTGCCTCAAAGATACCTGCAAATAAACAATTAATACTTACTGTACGACTTGATTAATCTTCTGAAACCACTCTTTTCTCTGCGCGGAAGGGAAACTGCCGGCTATATTCGTAACGAATTGTATTTCCTCCAAAGAGGTATTCCCTACTATAAAAAAGAAATTGAAAATCTTTCTGTAACGTATATGGCTCTACATTTATCCAAAGTTATTCCAATTAACACTATGTAGGCTTTCACGGCCGATATAACTATTACTAAAACATCATCTTTGTTTGTGCCGTGAGTCAAAACTATCGCTCGACGTTTCGTTGTTCATACTGACAGCTTCTTCAGGATAACTTACAGAACAGTTAAATACAACATTAGTTTAGTTATCCTGAAGAAGTGAAATGAATGAACAGCGAAACTTCTAGCGAAAGTTTTGACCCCCAGAAGTATTAGTATAATTATTCAAAATTATCAAAAAGTATTAAGCTTATATGGTGCTCTGTAAACAGACTTTACATTTCTCTGTTCCTTATTTACGTTTAAAAAAAAAAAAAAAATGGTTTGGCCACGAAAATGGTGAAGTTTGTATAAAAATGTCAAAGGTCATTTAGATTTGGTTTAAAGACTTTAACCTGAGTTTACACAAAACAACTGCATATGACGTTGGTGTTAGACACAATAACTGATTAAATCTTTTAAAAAGTACGAAATAATTAATTACAATAAATTAAAAATTTTCTGGATGTACCGTGTGAGCTTATCTTGGGACAATACGAAACTGGCCATCCAGGAAACTCAACCTTTCACACTTACTTTTGGAAGGTGGTGCTGGGGTTAACTTCCAAATCTTAAATGGAAATCAACATTTTTTATTATAGATTTGGATTCTTCAGGAAAAAAAAAAATGGCTTATATGACGATCATTTTGTCAAAAATAAATAATAATAAATTAGACTGTTTCCAACAAACTAACTTTATGGGTTTGCGTATTGCGTAAGTGCTTTGTAGTGCATTTTCTGACTTAGAAAGAATCGTGCATTCGCATATAGACATCCATCTGACAATTAGCAAATTTGTTTATTATTCCTATAGCTCTCCTTCTGTGTATCTCTGAGGTCTATTCCAACATGGCAATTTCCGTACGATTCTTGATCACGTGAACCAATGAAAGGATGCATTTCAATTTTCGTAAATTCCAATCGTTTGTCCGATTGGATTAGGTGATCAGAACTTGTAGAGACTTGCGTCATCCATCAAAAATTAAAAACAAAGTTGCGTACAAAATTAATATTTTTTAATTCTCATAAACTATAACTGTTGGTGGACAGCGAGGCGTGTTAGAACAAACCCAATAAAAAAAATTAAATGTTAAATGTTTTTTTTTTTTTGACAAAATCATTGTTATACAAATTACGGATTTTTTGCCGGAAGATGAAATCTGCAACAAACTAATGCGAATTTCTAATTAAGATTTAAGAATTGATCCCAGGCTACCCGCTAGAAGTGAGGGTGAAGGTTGAGTTTGGTATCACAAAAATGGACTTCCTTCAGTAAGAATAATTTTGTATTTACATTTTTCTGCTCGACTGCATAGTTTTCGTGATACAAGATTGTTATGCGTGATACTTTGTTTAAATTACTTACTTTATGTATGATTATAATATACTTAAAGTTTAACCTATGTAATAATTATTACATAGGTAAATATATTCAGTAATATTTATAATTGTAGTTGATCAATCATGTAATTTTTAGAATTGTCAAAAACATGGGTAACAGAGGCAAAACGACCTGACAAATCGATTAAAAATTATTAACAAGTTGAAATTAATAATATTTAAAAGCATCATTAATTTGGAAATTTGATAAATATGCATAAAATTAACATATTATATTCGTTCTGTACACCATGGAATCTTCTACTACATTTTCTGTACTATGTATTTACCTGTAATATTTTAGTCCTTCATACAGAGCTGCCATGAAAAATATACCGATCATGGACCCTACAAGACCACCAGTGGTTGTAAAGTTCCAGCTGGAAAATAAAACGGTTTCCGTGGTGCCAAAGTGGAACTAGAAGAGATTTGCATTTCAAATAAACAAATGGTACGAATTTTAAACCAAATGAAACAAAAAAAAAATGACTTTCTGGTTATTTTTCCACTTGATCATAAAACAAAAAAGTTTTGCGTTAGTGTTAAACTTACTGCCATGCTCATTGCGTGCGACATGCTCCCCGATCCATGGTCGTGAGCGCTGGATGCTGTAGTTGTATCGGGGGCCTTCGTATCCATGTGATGTCCGTGATGTCCTGAGTGATCCATTGCTATGCCTGAAAACGCGTATTAATATGTTAGGACATTATTTAATTTTTGATTGTAAAAGTGTTTGGCTATCGTTGCTCAAAGCGTGGTTATAGATCCAGCTATCTCATTTCGATGGCACATCAACATATTAATCATTCCAAATACAATAATAGTTGATAGTTGGTTAGTCAGCAGTGTCTTTATCTGGAGTAATGAAACAGCAAGGAAACATTCTGATTACTTATGTTCCGGCATACATGGATAAAAAATGAATTTAAAATCAGTTAGCACGTTTAAAACTGCATGCTGGTCGCTTTTATTTCCACGAAATATCCTCACTTAGACACATAAAACGATATGATTTAATTTTAAGTGTGAGAAAGGCGTTATTGATGAATCAATTCAATTGTATAAATAACCCCTAATTATTTGCAAATTAATACGGTCTCAGCAATATGTCTTAGATCTTTTTTAAGTAGATTTAAAATTATAAAATATTAATTTCCAAAAAATTAAATAATGGAACATAATATTGGAATTATAAAACCCAAATGCCTTCTCTTCAGCTCTTGTTAAAACTTCTCACATAAAAATAAATTTGAAATTGAAAGACAGCATAGGGTACTTAAGGTCACAAGTAAAAATTATCAATTTATGAAATATATTGAATGATAAAAAAATTTAAATTTTACATATACACATTAACAATTCAAAAATAATCATCCAAAAGTGGAAATTGTTGGAAGACGATTGTATATACGGCTTTCTTATCGAAGTATGAATATTTATTTTACTTGCAATTAGCGATAATAATGAACATTCGGAAAAGAAAAGAAATCGAAATACTGATATTATTTATGAATTTGTTAAAAGATGTTATAAGTAATATGAATGAATGTTATATTTTATAAATTAAAACGTATTAATGCTCATTTAATAACTTATTTTCATCGTAATATTTGTATTTGCATGATCAATATTTTACATGCTTACCTAACATTTAACGACTTGAATAAATATTATAGGAAACTAAGTAAGTTTAAAGTTTAGGTGCAATAATAAGTGTGACGAGCAAATGTCAGCATAATAATTTAATTATATTGCGGTATACGCATAAATACTGTGCGCGAAAATATATTTAGTATGTTCACTACATATCAAAGAAAGAAAACATAATGATTATGAAATATTTGCAAAACACTTGTCAGTAATAACATATATTTTTGTTTTGAAAGCAATTGTCCTCTGTATTTTCCTCAACAATAATATAAATAGAAAAATAAGCAAATACTCTCACCTGCTCTTTTTAATAAATACAAAATTGTACCAACAAAAAAATTCAAAATACGCTGCTCAGTGCGATTTAATGATGACGTTTTTCAATTTTATCGGGGTGTAACTTTTGATGCTCTGTTCAACAACTACTTATGACCGTCACCGGTCACAGTTAACTATGCTCTATTGGAAGCGATTGCGGTAGAATGAAGTTATGGACGGAGAACCAACTTTATCTTTTGTGGTTGACGCGACGGCAAAGGTGGATACGTGAAAAAAACAATTACCGTGCGGTTGTAACAAAGAGAGATAGGTTAGCGACATGATAAAACGGTTGTTTTCCTAAAAAAGACAAATTTGTTTTTTTTTTGCAATAATTTAAGATTGATAAATAAAAAAATAAGCAGGATATCCTCTTTGAAGTATAAGAAAAATAAAAGATAATCTACATATCCTGCAGCATAGATATCAATAACTTTAAAATGTGAAGGTAAAGGATTTGAGAAAAGTAAATAGTTTCTCTATCCTACTTTTAATTGTTAATAATAAATAAAGTATAGTGTCTTCAAGATGACAAATAATTTTTAATGCACCTAAATAATGAAAAGTAAAAATTATAAATATCAAGGAATATAACAATCTATTTTGTAATCAACGTTAATAAAGGCCGGATTTAGGAATTTAAAAATTTCAAATTAGGACAGTTAAAAGGTAAAACTATTTAACTATCGTTTAGGAAAGAAAATCCATAATCAAAATGAGATATTTATTAAAACAATTCTTCTTTTTTGGAATATCGGCTGAATTTAATTATAAAATTTAATGAAAATAAATTTTTGTAAACGCTTCCACATTTCTTTATTAAAGTTTTTTCAGTAATTTTATAAAATTTAAACAGGATACATTTTTTTTGTAGACATTAGATGCTATTAATTTTTATAAATTGTTCTAGTTAGTTTTTTTAGATTTAATTGTCAAAATTATTAATAACTGATTACTAGTTTAAATATTTTAAATACTAACAAACACAAACATTTTAAAAACAATTTTTAAAATAAATGTTTTCTGGCACACGAGAGATTTACTTATGCCCAATTAAATTAAGTCGATATTCTAGGTAAAAGAGAATCGTTTTATTCAGAGCATGAGAGCTACAAAAACAAAAAAAAATATTTTTATTTTGGGGGTCAATTCTTTTATTTATTTAACAATTAACTCTTAATTTACATTTTACCCAATAATGAATTATCATTCAAAAATCTAATTATAATGAATATCAAAGATCTCAATTTTGCGTTAAGAAGCATGAGTTAAAATACGTGAGAACCCTTTATTCAATTTTAATTTGTAGTAGTATCATGTTTTATAATATACGTGGCATATTAGATATTTCTCAGAATTTTCAATTTCTTAATGCTTTATCAATACGTCTTTCAGACAAGGAAACAACGGTGAATTCTAAGAACTCCACATTATTTTCAACAACAATGTCTTTCGAATTATCCTCTTCTATTACATTTTTCTTACTTTGAACATATTGCAATATCTGTTTTTTGTTTAAACTTTTATAAATGTTTCATATCGGAATTAGCATCTTCTACTTTTTTGTTATGATACCATGCAATGCTACTACATGAGAAGGACTTTAATAATAGACATAAAAAATGTCAATAGGCATCCACGAATAATTTTTTTGTCTCTTTCAAATTGTAAAGAATGTGTCCGTGTCAGTTCTGACTGAAAAATACGTTCATTTAATTTTATTTTTAAAAGTGCTTCATTGATGACCAACCATAATGGCTCCAGAATATCAAAACATAGCAACTAGACCAGAAAAATAATTGTTAGAAATTTAGGATAGTTGAAATCACTACAAAAAAGACCTGAATTTTAATCAAAATGCATTTATTTCTTGATCTCGAATACCCAGTAAACAAAGTTCAAATTTCCCGCAATTATATTCAATAATTCAACTTAAAGGTATTCAAATCATTATTTATGTAATACAAAATCGTAACTTCATGCTTTAATGTTGAAGTTACCAAAAATAATTGCGGGAAATTTGAATTTGGTTTACTGGATATGTGCTTAATAACAAAAGAGCATTTTTACTAGAATCCTCCTCTATTAAATATAAAATAAATGTTAAAAATAATAGAAACCCCTTCAACATATATATGTTAAACGATAATTTCAAATGAAATCAAATATAGTTTATAGATATACAAAAAAAATTGTAAATCTAGCAGAGAAAGGTTATTAATCATCTATTCATCAATTTTATTTTTAGTTTTGTTCCATCATTACTTTTATTTAAATCCCTAACAAGTGCAGCTGGCACTTCTATAATCTAACCTTTATTTTCATCACACCTAAATAAAGTTTTAAGATACAGTTTTCAAAACAAAGAGGTTTACAACTTATGCTGATATACCATATGCGAGATTAGAGCTTGGTCACTCGATGGCCCGGTACAGTACAATACAGATAGATCATTGAAGGTAATAACTTATACTTATACATTAAGAAATTAATACCTTATTGAAAAAAAAATGCTATGCTTTATCAACTGTATCCCACCTTATTAAAAGTTTATGCGTCATTAGATGATCATACTCGGTGCCGCACATGGTATATGATTATGAAACTATAAACAGCAACATTTTTGTTTTTTTTTTTATAATATGTAAAGTCACAAAACTGTAATTTAAACATTTTTTTCTCTTGGTGGAGAATTTGTGGCTTAATAATAATAAATAATTACAAAATGATATTTAGTTTGATGTAAGACATAACATTTTTCGATATATTAAATGTTTTCAATTCTCTTCTGCCGTGTATAGAATTAATATCATGTCAAAATATAAAGTTTACGTGAATGCTGTTAAGGTTTATTTCGATATTTTTTTTTGGCACTATAGCTTTTTAAATGCTTGTGTTATGTGTTTCTATAATACATACATTCACGGGATTTTTAAGTCAGTAATTATAAGTATATCTATATTATAGACAATGAGAGAATTTGAGGTCATGTTTAAATTGACTGTTAACAGATATTTTATTGTAATAATTAATTAATTATTGTATTCATTTAATCAATTTGATCAAAAATTTAAAGACGTTACCAACCGCTGCCTAATACCCTGTTTTTACGGAATTCTTTTCTATTATTAAAACCCCATTAATTTAGGGAAAAAAACATAAACGCGTTTTGTGAAGTAAGTAAAGTATTATATTATACTATGAATTATTTTACAATTAAAGTGTCTACTTTAACAACAGAAAACTTTTTCAATTATCGAAAATACATTTAATTTAACACATACGAAAGGGTATTTTTTTAATTAACTTAATTTTGTAAAATAATTTTGTTTTTGCTAATGTATTTATTTAGTTTTTAACAAAGAAAAGTGTTTTTCTATATTTAATCAGAATCTAAAGGTGTAAATAATTCCTATCAGTAAAAAAAACAACCTTTGCAATGGGTTTTATTTAGCAGAAACATATTTTCTGTGCACGGATTAAAGTATCAATTACTTTTATGGCATACATATATAGTTCAAGATACATTGCCATTATTTTCTGGATATGAAACACAAAACATAAATATTTATTTAATGTTTGTGTATTAAATAACTCAAAAAAAAAATCAATAAAATCAATTTAAGACAAACGAAAGTGATTTCAACACCTTTAGACATAGAAAAAAAATTAACGAATTATAGTTTTATAAAACTGAAATATTTCATTATAATTTTGTCACGATCGAATTTGAAAGTGTATAGAAACCCTGTGTATGTGTTAATTCAAATATTATTTCAGGCATTATATGCTTACTTCGTTGGAATAAACTGCAATTCTATTGGCATAACATTTGGGACTAAGATGATACAGACTGTGTAAGAAAAGTTAAGAACATACTACAATAAAAATGGTGGTGCCACAAATAATGCGCAATCTATTTTACGATGCTATGTTTACAAACGCTTAAGTAAAATCTACATCTCAAGGAATAAGGGTATTAAAATACGAATATTTATACTTTATTAAAACGGCAATAATAGCGTAAAACTACCACTCATACAAATTCACGCTGATAAAAAGAGGATAAGATACACTCTCTCATCAATATTTGTTCAGATTATCTAAACGCCGTGATATGAAAATTTTATGATATAAAAAGATACATATGTGTATGTGTGTGGCATAAAATAAAATTATTTTATGCCGCACACATTTTATTTAACATAAAAAAAGGATTTGTTTTTACAACCAAACACATGTTTCTCTCTTATTCTTTTAAATATTTGCCAGTAAGTTATGTTGGTAAGAATGATTTATTTTATTTCTCTAGAATACCTTCGCTTAAATTAAAGAATTTTTGTAAATATTACAAACATACCATGCTTATATATATATACAATATTCATAGAAAGAACAAGGAAACGAGACTCGTAATTAAGAGACTATTTTTAGAAAAAAATATATTATTGTTTTATAATTATCAAGTTATTAACAAAAAAAAATCTAGTAGTTTATACAAATCAATAAATTAAGTTCAGGACGCGAAAAGGATAACCATTTAATATACATATAAATAAAGGTAATGGATAAAAGTAAATTTCATAAGTGAAAATTAAAAAAAAAACTATAATGAAAAATACCAGTGTAAAAGAAACAGAAATTGTAAAGAAAATTATGTTAAGATTAAATTTTTCAGAAGCAAAAGAAGCTAGAGAAGTCGAGTGAAATATAACCAGGAAAAGATATGATCAAAAGCTTTAAATAGTGGAAGACAGTTTTATTAGAAATTAGATCCCCCTCTTGTACAGCGGGATAAATAAAATGATTCAGAACAATGATAACTGTAGAAGAGATGTTTGTGAAAACGAAGAGATACGAAAGGAATATTTATCAGAAGAAATCGTACAACCTCTGGGCATATGCAAAAGAGTCGGTAATGAAGGATGTGCAATAATCGTCAAACTAGAATCATATCAGCATCAATATTGAAATTTTAATTCAAGATTAATCAAACAATAAATTAATAAACCTTAGTTATATTTATCGAGACTTACTTTCAAATAATCTTCAAAGAAAAGAATGCGAATAAGTCGTTGCCGAAATGAAGTAATGAACAACTATCAACCACGATAAGAAAAAGTGTACGATATCGAAATCATAATTCTAGTTTTATTACAACTACAAATTTGTGCTAATGAAAAAAAAAAAATAGATAAGGGAAGACAGAGATAAACCCCATATGGCGTTCCTTTTCTACCGAATCAGACATTGACCAATGATAGAAAAAACCAACCGTGTTATAACAGCGGATCTAATTCAGGCAAATCCGTAGATAAAGACATGCTTAGCAAAGGCGAAATGAATGTTAGAACCGCAATTGATTTACGTTGATGGAGGTTTTGCACACGGCACGAATATCTTAGAGCGGCGGTTCATCGAAATCTGTGCCCAATCAAGGCAGGTATTAGGATCGAAATTGTGTGCACCACGATCAGGTATTTTTGCGCACGGCACGGTCGGTCGATCGAAAAGTACTTGGCGCAAAAAGTTTATTGTGCCGTGCGCAAAAACGCCATTATATGCCACCTTGGTAACATGAATAATCAGTTTATCTCGTACCGTGTTTCATTGTTCGGTATTATACGAAGTTTACGGTTGGTATAAATGCTTACGATTCGACGACGAGTGCGATTATTGGGTGTGTCCGCCATGTTGATGATAAGCCCATCACTTATTATTTTATTTTTTTACGAAGACAAATCGTGTAAAAGTTTTTGAAGACCCGGTATACACATGTGATTTACGTTATTTGGTAGATATGTTTGTGGTAGCAATTAGAGGGATACTTATTATTGCAAAAATAAATATTTGTATGTTGATGCAAAAGATTATGGTATTGAAAATTACTCAGCAATATCTCACTCAGTCACCTACAATTATGAAAAAAGGATATTATACCTTTTACATTCATTTTCATAACTACAGACTACAGTTATTAATATAAAAGATATCTAGAGTACAGATAAAATTTTAACATTCGTAAAAGTAGATTCTACCAGCAAACATTTTTTTCTTATAAACAAAATATCTTTTTTAATATATGTACAGCTACGTGCATCTAAATCGACACCGTTCTAATTGATCAACTGTAAATGTATTACTCTAGTAACACAAACAATAATCCCTTTGATACCTGTGATGCGTAGAAGATAATTATCCTGCATAGCGTGCATAAGGCGATGTTTGCTTACAGGGGTCTCGTTTAGATGATCGCCGCTGTAACATACAAACCGATTCAAAATTTGAAGGAAAAAAAATAATCCAATTATCAGAAATATGAAGGAATACGCTATAATTTCAACACAACTTGATTTTAAATACTGCAATTCTTCTCTAGTGGAGTTTCCATTTTTTTTTAAAAAAACTGACATTACATAGCTTATGAAAGAGACACATGAATACCTTACTAGCATCGCCAACATTGTCCCAACAATAACATTATTAACAATGGGTGTTTAGAAGGTAGAATATTAACCAATAAATCTATATTTAACCGATCTCTGAGAAAATATTCCAAATAAAAAAAAACTCATTACATTCAAAACCAAAGCCAAATAGAATCTAGCTAAGCCTAAAGATTCAATATTTTTGCTACAAATTTTGAATTCCATAGGTGGTTGTCAAAATCAAAGTGATATTCCACAGAAAGAAATTTTTTGTTACATCGCTAAAAGCCTTGTTCAATAAATCTACCAAAGGACTATTTAATGCCACTTATCTTTTCAACTTTGTTCTCATCCATTGCAAATAATTTATTCATTACTTGCTTTTATAGATTATTCAAGCCGGGTTGATAGACAAGAGTTTATCAGAGGCATGATCTTCATCAGCATTAGGGGTATCATCAACTTGAACCTGAATGATGTACAGATAATATTGATATATTTATGCAGTATGTATGCATATCCTACCAGATGCATCTTATATCTAATCTAAATGATCGAATGCATTACTTTTAGAATGTAGTTAAGGCATTCTTTATTATCTATTAGCATTTAATCTGATTGCACTAAAGTATTTGCAAAAAATGTTGAATAAAAAGTAAGAGGAAAGACTTACATACCCATTTACAACTTAAAAAAAAATAATACATGTTGCCCTAACATGCAGGTAGTTTCTTAAAATGTTCAAAAAGTTATAGGATATGCGGGTTACAATTTCCTATTTTTGCGGTGAATGATTCCAAGAAATTATCATTTAATCTTGATGCAAATTCAATTTTTTCCTTTTAAATGCAATGAAATGCTCTCTGGCAGTATATTAAAATATTAAGCATTTGTTTTTTTTATATTTAACATGGTGCACTTTTAAATGTTGATAAACCGGTTACACCAAAAAGAAGAAATTAAAATATGTAGGTAGTTTGGGATTAGAAAAATAATGAAATAAGCTTCAATTGAATACCAGACTGAGAATATACAAAAAAAAATCCATCAATCTATAAATAAATAATATAAATTCGTTTATATGCCTATTGTTTATACAAAAATACAGTGTAATTTCTTATCTAAATCAATAACAACCATCACAGACATCAATTTATAGCTCAAGATAAGTTATTACCCGAAAATATTTATGTCTAACAAATACCTAGACAAATAAATAATAAAGCATAATTCTTTAAGAATGGAAAATCCATATTTAGGTGTTAATATTAGAGTATTGAACTATGGAGGCTATAAAATAGCAGGTTCTAATTAAGCGCTGTTGCCGATACTTTTCAAGTCGATATCAAATATGATATTTTATACCTGTATTACACAACGATAACTAAGTTTTAGCGACAAGTACTTGTGTACTATTTCTTTTGTGAGATAATACATGCAATAATACTTTTAATTTCATTAAATGAGTCTAGTCTAAAGGTAAATAAATGTATTGCGAACGACAAACAGAATAGTTTTGGAAGAGCATTTGTAGACCTGTATTTAGTTGACGTCAGGCATTTCTAAGTAAAACCATTTCTAACGATCGCGTTGCTATAAACTACATTATGTAATTACGATTTATATTATTCATCATTTCTATTATTTCCTTAGGATTTAGTAAAGAAAAAATATGTTGGAAAATATCTACACCTTAATCTAAAAAATATTTGGACAAACCTTACAATGCACAAAAAAACAAAACACAAACCACAATTTGATTTATTTGAAGGTCGTCATGTTTTTTTATCTGTGGTAGTTCAAATATTCCTTAGCTTTTATAACAATAATACAATAATAGCATTTTGTGGTCAGAGGTTGTCTAACATATCACTACTACCTTTTTTAATTTTGTTTTATATTGCACTAAATTTTATTTAATGGCACTAAAAATTAAAAAAAAAATGTAAGCATTAGAAATTACAAAATTACTCTCATACGCATTTGTTAACAATATAAAAATGCTTTGGTTGATATATTATTTATTATTATCATTATATAATAAAAGCGAAATTTAAATTTATTATCTTCCACATATACGTATTTTGTAGGTGCTTGCGCAAATGCATTATTCCCTCTTTAAAAGTGTGAAATTTTATTCATAAAAACAACTTATATTTTAATGGATTAAAAGTAGGTATTAGGTGCAAGTCATACACTAATTGGAATTTCCCAAGAATATTTAATACATAAAAATTGTTTGTTACAGGAATCTTAGCACTGCAAATGCAAAGTGAATATTGGACATTTTAAACTGACTTGTTACTCTGAACTTTTCAACATTATTTTACCAATAAAATTGAATGGGCATTTATAAATTTTATTCTAGATTTATTAGATGCCAAACAATGAGACTCGAACAATAGTAGAGTATAAATTTGTGACCAATTAGCAGGTCAAATGATAAAGCCAATTGTTATAAGCTAGTTCATAGATTGTTAACGTATAGGACAATTAATAATATTTAACAACACAAAACACTTACATATGTTACACAATACTCTGGCAACTCTGCCCTACTAAAGTGCTTACTGTTAACTGTCTACCGCGGTATAATTATAATTTTTTTGATACTTATGTAACGATAATTTGAGTGTTGCATAAATAAAACAATGCAAATAAATGATAATACAGAAATGTGTGTTTTTGTTACATAAAAAGAGAATAACCTAACCTTAATTCCTTCAGCTCCTTTCGTCGGAAGAATTTATTTGCAAGTTCCTTATTCCCTACCTGTTAGGTTTCACAAATGGGAAAGGCGACTGCTTAATCTAGTTCTTTCAGAAGAAAGCATAACAGGTAAGATACGTACGACCTTTCACTTTTACAACTGCTTTCAATGAAATATAGGTTCGCTGTTAATTACGGCAACGTCATGAGTATCTCCTTCTTATTTACATCTAATGTGCTATTGAAAGGAGAGAGAAACAAATATCTTTGTGACATACACGACAAAGAGACTAGAATGTCTTGTCAAAATGACAATTAGATGTTGGTTCTTTCACGTTGGTATCGTATGGACTAAATTAATATGAACTAAATTAGGACAGAATGATTGCTTTTTATAAAAATTAAGGCCCTTTTATTTGTCGTAATTTAGTGATAGTGACTGGGAGCTGTGTTTAATTTTCACATTTTTAATATAAATAAATAAAAGCAGAATAGTTACAACTATAGCGTTCACCTGCCTGCTAGTGCGCATTTAGCGCTCGAAAAATTTATTTGACTTAAGCCCGTTTTATGGTTATGTGTGATTATTAGCTATAATAGCTGTAATTATTGTTAGTGTAAAACGGGAAATATATTTATTTAAATAAAAATGGTTCTATTTTCATTCTGCTCATAATTAAAAATTATTCCTGGACTACTTTTAATTTATTTTTAATCCAAATTCCACACATGATTGTACGTAAATGCGTACATACGCCCATGGCTGTTGACTGTCATTATTATTGCCGTTTTCGTTAGAAAAAAATTTATCTGTAGATTAGACTCCCCTCTCTCACACATTCTTTTTGATTGGTGTCGTTTATAGTGAAAGAAAGGACATCTGGTGTAAAAATCGAAAAATTACTTTAGGGTATTTTTTACTTACACCACCCTCATATCTCACTATACTGATGCCTCTGCGATTAATTATGCACAAACCACAGATTATCATAAATAGTTAGCGCCACTTCATATTTTTAAAATGGGAACAATGAACAACAGCGTTTAGCAGAGTGCGCAGTAGTTAACTCAGGGCGCCTAATTTAAAATCATATGTAATTGTGTATTTGTTAAGTTCATGACTTTTATTTGCAGTTATAGAACAGCGACATGTTTAATAAATATATGAAAATCGACAAAATTTTATATTTTTCTTATCAATGACAAATAAAGATCATAAAGTTAACATCACGACTAAAGTTTTGATTTTAGACATAAATTCCAATTGTGAATTATACCTTTTCTAATGTTGATATTCAATGCAGCATAAATTGCAGTGGATTTAGAAGTTAGGATCCGGAGAAGGTATGCAACTTATCTTACTTGGTGTGCGCGAGATGTAGGTGTGGTCACCGGATGACACTAATCCCACGCAATGTCTAACAGAGCAACGATATTTCTTTTAATTTTTTTCTCGCTCTTCTGAAAATTTTCTTTTCTTTTGTTTATGGTTAAAAATATAAGATTGATTTTTCATTCTCATTATTAATTTGAACTTGGGCAGATGATAAATATAATGGATTTTAGTGAGCAAGAATCGTTAGCAAGTTTGTCAACTCCAAAAAGAAATATTACCATACGTAATGTGACGTTACGTGTTATTTCACAATAAAAGTGATTTTTTAAGTGATCATCCATGTATATTCCAAAAAAAAAACAAACATGCAAAACTTCTTTGGGGATTTCCTATATAATAGATTTATTTATAGATGCTTAATTGATAATTTTCGATTTCCGTGCTAGTTGGATTTTCCCGGCAGTTCATGTTTCCTATATGTTATAACGTGTTAGAAACAAATGAAAAATAAAACTATATTTAAAATTTTCAATCGTTCATTGATATATTATATAAAATATGTTTCTAATTGCTATATACAATAAAATATAATAATTCTATCACAAAAACTAATACAACGCAAATAAATAACATTAAACAAGATATAAGTTGTAGCAACAAACAAAAAAAAAAAAATTAAAGTACTGAATAGCATTAAATGTTTTTTTTTTAATATATAAAACTTAGCATAAATACACATATTATAGTATATCAAAAAACATTGGTGTGTGAAAAAGTAGATTATTGATTTATTCTATTGTACCTTATCATTAGATTCCATTAATTGTTTACTGTTTTAAATAGAGATTTAATCATCTATATCACTGGTTTCTTGAGCTTTCGAGGCACTTAATTTTTCGTAAATCCTTTCTAGTCTCCTTTTAAGTCCCTCATAATCTAATTTTACAGGTACCGATGTAAATGGATTCTAAAAAGTAATTTAATATCAAATAATTACCATTCATTCCACTAGTGAAAGGTGCTCAACCTTTTTCACATATAAATACTTTTTTTCTGTGCTCAACGTGTAAATTGGGATCAAATTAATGTTTTTGGTTCTGAGCCTATCTCGTCACTTATTAATTCGCTTGGGTCCAAAATGACCCAGTTTACACATGAAACACCAAAAAAACACTCCATGTGTACTTACTACAACTGAAGTTCCTGATAGGTGCATTTTAGATTCAATTGTGTGTAGATACTCTTCGTAATAGTTCAAGAATGATTTTTTAATTATATTCTGTAGCTGCTGAGGTATATTTAAAGAACAGTCATTTTCAACCATTCCACAAACTGCCACTCTCAATGTTTCATATGTGATTATCTCATTGTAACGATCAGAATCACCGGGCACCATCTCCTATGATGGATGGATTTTATTCATAATGTACAAAAATTTATTTGAATAAAGAAAATTTCGGATATATAAAATTAATTTCTTATCTATTATCCATAAGAAATAAATAAAGTATCTATTATCCCATGCATTACATAAAATTTAGTAATTTATGCATAAATAAGATTATTATCATCTACATGAATTTCTATTGATTATAAATTAAAGAGGTAAAACATAATATACTTACTTTATCCACCCCAGTTCATTGAAATATGGTTTCTCATTCAATAAACTTTGTATTGTAAGCAATAAACTAGACAACTGTTGTGCAGGACTCCATGGGGGACCACTCCAAGTGCTAAAAATGAAAAAAAAATAATGCATAGTTTCGGAAAAACATAAGTCATTTTGTTAATATACCCCAAAATGCTAACACAGATCTTCCCTGTCTCATACATATTTGGATTGAAACGCACCCTTCCCCCATTGGTAGTTAGCAATCTCATTCTGGGTGGTTGAATCGGATAATCATTGGGACACTTCAATACAAAATAAAAGAATCCGCCATTATAAGGCGTGTTCATGGGACCAACGATTAGCGCATACACAATTTTAAAATTCTTCTCATCGCCAACAGCGAAGATGCCAGGTAGAGTGTCAGTATATAAGTTCATCAAGTCCCTTTTGATCCGAGCTGATGCTGTACTTGTTAAACTGTCTGCTTCCTGATCTCCCATCGGATCCCAACTGGCTATATTGTTTTGATCACCTTTGCTCATGTTTCTGATTTTGCACTTAAGATATTCTTTCATATCACATAAAGGTAAAAGGTGCTAATAATAAGCTTTCCACTATGTGTTATAATTTATTTATGCATTTACCTTAAAAGTATATGTTTATAAGATGCCTGTGAGCCTCACCCACATTCTTGTATATAAACATAGAAGTGTTGACATGAACAAAAAAACTAAGTCCCGGCAAACACTAACTTACAATGCACTTTTACACAGTTCGGCTACGCGTTTATAATATTAGAAATAAAACTTTCAAACTACATCTTTAATATTCGCCCGATCTTTGTCGTGATTTTGTCATCGGAATGTGGGAAATTACGATTTTAATTCAAGTACCAACCGCAAATATCCAGAGTCCGAGTAATTATAATTATGGATTCTGTGTATGGATTACGCGTTACAAAATGTTTTGTAACGCGGTTTGTTTAAAATACAAGACAAAATGTTGTGCAGTGCATTAATCCAAAAATATGTCCTCAACTACATTAGCTGAGTATAATATTTTAAGTTGGTAGTGTCTTTGAAAATATTTACAAAAATCCATTACAGTGGCGGCTCGTGTTTTGATAAATAATAATGGGTAATGGTTAAAATTACAATTAAAAAAACTAACGATTAGCACTTTTATATTTTTATTTACTTTTTTAACATTTTTGTCAGTAATGTAGTTATGGGATACATGTATGTTTAATTGCAATGTAAAAAAAAAACAATTTAATTATGGAAAACTCTTATGAAAGTAGCACTTTAATTGTTTGTGGCTTATCGCCGACTGAAAGTAAATACTTTTTTTTCTATTTCACATATACAATGAGCATTTTGCGTAACTGTTTTGCCGGAAAACAGTGTCACAAAGTTCCACACACTGTTTGTGGTGACATTTCATGTGCGGCTGGTGGTGCGGCCACATTTCACATTTTTATGTAGGCATTTGCATGGAATTGTTTCACAAGCATGGAAACGTTAAAATTCCCTGCGTGGATAAGATAACCCATTTTTAATAATAAATAAGCGTAAATTAATGCGAAATAGAAAAAATATAGTTTAAAATACACGTGTTACAATGACTGTTGTAATACTCGTACATTGAATCAATCGCCGCTGCGCGGTTAGTGTTTTAATATACTCTATTATAATAGAATAACGTGCGTGTAGGCTATATGTATGTCCACAACTTCTGATATACATAAAATTTTGCTTTTATGGTACATACATGGTATTTTTCTCTTCGAGATCGTATCTACGCAACTGAAAGATGTATTTAAGCAAGTCTTTAAGGTTAATAAGTAATATCATCAGTTAATTCATACAATGAGGTCACAGTGTGGTGAAACAATATTATAATGAAAACTATCATAAACTATTTGTTTATTACATGAAATCCCAGTGAACCAAATTCATATTGCCCACAATTATTTTCAGTAACTTCAACATTAAAGCATGAAATTATCTAGGATTTTGTATTAGATTAATAGTTATTTGAAACCCTTTAAGTTGAAGTTACAAAATATAATTGTGGGAAATTTGAATTTGGTTTACTGGGATAGGTACATTACTTTATTTATTTTATATATACATCTTAAGTTTCAATCTTATTAAAGGGTTAAGAGGTACAGTCTGTCCTAAATTAAACCCCATTCAGATTCACCGTTCCTGCAGCGTATTTGTATTTAAAGTAATGACTGTTCTGTATATCAAACAATACATTTTATGTACAGAGTACGGGCTATTTTAAATGCAGACACGCTAAAGTGTTGCGAATCTACATTCTTGGAATTCAAAATGAATTCAAGCAAACTGTTGCGCCTAAAGGTGGATCCTCATACACGCGAATTTTTTTCGATGGAACATTTCCTATTGGTAAAAAATATTTAAAAACGAATTTTTGCGAACATTTTAAGATTTGGCGATGTTACAGAAATATTAAATAATATAATTTAACTTTAAGCGAATATTGTCATGCTGTCTTTATTGCACATTTGGATAGTCTTTATTTATTCAGCTAATTTCATGATTACAGTTGGGGTTGTTGATTGTGGTTATGTTGTTTTTATAATAACGTACGATTTTTTCTAATCATCTTTAATGTAGAATTTATTTAAAAGAATATATTAATACAACCTGTTTTCTTTTTAACTGAATGTCTCCGATCATATACTTTGGTTAGATTTAAGTTGTCGCCGCTTTCTTCTTGTTATTTTTTTTAATGTTCATTTAACTTTGGCTGTTTTGATAGGTAAGGTTATGTTAGTTTCAACGTTTGATATTTTGAAAACCTTGAAACCTCATAACGCAAAGACAGCAAAAGTTTACCAGAAATTACTATTTTGAATAGAAATAGACTTTATAATAATAAAATTGTATAATTTATATTGAGGGTGAGTAAAAAAAAAACTACTCAAATTTTTATATCAGTTTCACAAAAGTATGTACCGGAACTGAAATAGCCGAATTCTAGAACAGAAATAAATTTAGTGTCAAAATTGCAAATTCAAAATTAGAGTGGATTGGATTTTTGATAATGGTACTAATAAACAATTTCGTGTGATTTATCATACTTACTTTGGAATAACTGAGGGTTTAATACGCTTGAATAATTTTAGAGAATATAAAAACTGGAATTCCCCTAATACTTTTGGTTAAATGTTTGGTATTGAATATTTTAGATTCGATTTGAAGGCGTGAATAAGGAACGAATACAAAATTTCTTTTTTATTTTAATTTATTGAAAACCTGTCTATACAAATAAAATTATATTAAAGGCAGGTTGATCTTAACCTTGTTTTTGGGCCAATTCCTTAGCCTTGGCCTTCTCCAACTTAGCAATACGAGCAGCAGACTTCGATCCAAGTATACCACCGCCCCAGTGGCGTCGGATTTCGTCAGCAACGATCATTAAAGTTGTCTTATATCACATCAACGATCTTGTTGAAGTTAGCCCTATCACCAGAATCTACCTGAGTTAGAGCTACAGCTGAGCAAGTCTTCCTCCTTACAAGGAGACCTAGTCTTGCACGACCTTTCACAATGCAATATGGGACACCCATTTTTCTGCATAAAGCTGGCAGGAAAAGCACAAGCTGTAAAGAAATATTAATTTGGTAATTAAGAATTTAGAAGTTCTTGTTCTTAGTATATCTAAGCTTTGTTTTCCTGCTCAGTTGTCAAGTGTCTACATTTTGATGCAATCAAATTAATTCATGCATAAATCAGGTGAAGAAATTCTTACATCATAGCAGATAGTTGCAAATCACAAAATAAAGTAAAAATAAACTACCTCAATTGGATCTACATCGTGAGCAATGACGACGAGCTGTGCTTTCTTCTGTTCTACCAGCTTCGTTACTGTATTTGTGCCAGCACGAATTGTGTTGGAACGTTTTGGTGGTGCCTCTTCTTTCTTCGCAGCTTTTGCCTCGGCGTGTGCTTTTAACCTATTCTTCTTTTGCAGAGCTGTCTCGGGCCTGTATTTTTCGAGCAGCTTAAACAATTGCGTTGCTAATAAAAAGAAATGTAATCAATTGGAGATATTACATTGAAACTGTTTTCAAATTTTTTTTTGTAACTTCAGAAATGTATTGGTGGTACAGTTTTGTCTTCATAACAAACAAATCGGTTAGCAAATACTAAATCATCACAGGTATTAAAAATTTTGCATTTGGATTTCTAATATCATAAATAAATTTTCTTATCTAACCAAAAACATGTGCTTTTATTTGTTAATATCTTGACAAATTTTATTTCACACCTACCTGTTTGTTTATCTAATGTTTGTGAAAACTGATTAATGGGTGGTGGTACTTTTAATCGTTTTTGCAAGACAGCTTTCTGTCGTTGGATGCGGATGTATTTCGGCCATTTAACAAATCTTGACAGGTCTCGTACAGGTTGGATATCCTGTCCTATATAGCAAAAATATGAAGCACATTAGAATTTCCACTAAACTTTAACTAATTAAATAACAATTCTATAATTACAACATCAGAATTAAAAAGCTCGTATATTATATGTCACCACAGTTTCTGTAGTTTAATATGTTACATCATATGTTATTGTGTGTACTAACATTTTAAAATTACAAAATAGAAAATACATACCTATTCCAAAATTACGTGGCCCTCTTCTCAAACAGCGGGTTTACTTCTTTTTAACCTCAACTTTTTAACAGCTAGTGGAGGTGCTGCTACTTTCTTGCCGGCTTCTTCTTAGGCTGCAATCAATACGTTCTTAGGTGAATTAAACATAGT
>RXPK01000301.1:767050-912291 GCA_004143645.1 Protaetia brevitarsis
TATATCTGGGTACATAAATATATATATATTTAATAAGAATTGAACTACTGATTATATATACTGATGATTAAACTAGTATTGCTTTTATTATTGATATTGTATTTTCTATTTACTTTTTTTATTGAGCAATCTGTACCTACTGCTGTTTGATTTCTACTAATGCTTTCTCGATTGAAATGACGTGTGTATATTTATTTTCAAATCGTTGTGGATGGCATGTGTTACTTCGCTTTTACTATTACTTAATTTTTGATATATTGTGATATAAACTTGCATACATTATTATTCTTTGCATTTAATATTAGAATTTATCATGATATAATCTATACACTATTTTCACTACTTATTTTGTAATTACCTAAAATGGCTAATATGCTGGCTGTTGCACATGTAAATGTCAGGTCATTGGTTTCCAAGTTTTGGAAATTACAGAATACATTAGAAACTCGAAAGTTGATGTTTTGGCTATATCTGAAACTTGGCTGACACCTGTGGTGTCATCTGGAACCTTATTGATATAGAGGGATACACCTTGATACAAGAAAATAAGGTATGCTCATCCGAAAACCAAAACTCGCCTTTTTCGCGCATGGTCCTCACACCCAGTAAACCAAATTCAAATTTCCCTCAATTATTTTTAGTAACTTCAACATTCAAGCATGTAATTTCCTACGATCTTGTATTAGATTAATAGTTATTTGAATAGAGTAGTCTCAATATAAGAAATACATATTACGTCATCATAATGTCAACGTAGAATACGCGAACTGAAGCTATCAGTGGCGGAGGTGATTTAAATTGACAGAGGTGCTTGAGAGAAAATGCACGCCAGTAACAGAAGTTACTAAAGAAAAATAGCAAATCAAATTAATATGTAATAATAATGTTGAATAATTAATATTATTATTAAATTAGTTATTGGGTACGTCAATATTTTGGAAACCGTTCGTAAAAATATTTGGGTTAATTGTCGACTGACGACGCCGCTGAATTCAAACACCCCTATAGCTGGCATAATGGACTCATCCGACGACTCCAGCGCCCAAAACGGATATGACGTAATATGTATTTCTTAAATTGTGACTACTCTACCTTTAAGTTGAAGTTACTGAATATAATTGCGGGAAATTTGAATTTGGTTTACTGAGCAGATACGTCATCACTCGGCTGTCGCCATTGTTGTTGATGTATTTACCAAATTATACTATTTATTTTAACAAGTTTCAATTCATATTTAAATCGATTAGAACAATTTATTTTGTTTTTATTTAATGTTTTGTGTCAGCTTATGCTTGTTGTAGTTTCGATTTACGTGTATAGTGATTTTAGTTAAGTATTTTAAGTTGGTTTTAGGTTTTGTGTGGATAAACTGTTTATAAACGTTGTAGTGGAAATTCTTGAGCGACTTTCATTCGTTTGAGGAGTAGAAATAAAAGAATGATAAATGAATTTGTAAAAAAGAAAAATAAAACACTGCACTCACAATCATTAATTAATTCTTTCTTTTTTTTATCTGCATTTTTTTATTCCAACACTGTCTGCATTAATGTTTGTACCAGACTAATAGATATTTCATTTGCCATTAAAAAAAAATATGAACCACTTACAATTAGTACGTGTAAGAGCTAAAGAAGTGTAGAACATGTTCAGTTAAAGTAAAGCTTGTAATTATTAATGCTTTATTTGCTTCATTGCACTAAAATAAGAAACATGAAATGTATACTAAAAGCAAAAAATACTTTACATCAAGAGAATCACTCATCACAAAGCAACAACGATTTTGCATTCAATGAAAATTACATTAAAAATGTAAATTATCTAAAATTTTGTTTCAATGCAAATTTGATTGAAGAAAATGGCAAAAAAAACAGTTTTATTGATTTTAATAGGATAGATTTAAAAAAAAAATGGGAGTTAATTTTCTTTACATTGGTGATATCTTTTAAATTATTGGATTGGTAGTATTGTTTGGCTCTCAAATACGTCACACCTAGATCACAGTATATTACACTAAGGACATGTTCGCAAAAATCCATTGTTCTTGAGTGGTCCGTTTGAATGACCTTCAAGCCCAGCTGCCATTTTGTAAAGCTGTTGCCGGGAATTTTCAAACGTGTAGAATAATTTATATTTTAAAGGAAGTAGAAAAATAGATTAAAAAAATACACAAATTTATGTGTTTTTTTTCTGATTTTTGTTGCAATATTTATGAACAGTTTATAGTAATAGAAAACACGATTCCAGTAAAATAATGTTTGATTAAGTAATACATATATTTGCAAGTGTTTTACGATAATTATGTTCATATTCTTTCCTTTTTGTGGAATAAATCTTTGTTTATATTTTATAGTGTAAAAATTCTTCAGGAATAAATATGTTGTGGTTCTTTCTCAATAAATTAATAAAAATGTAACAGCATCGGTGGAAGGGACTTTCAAATTTCTGACACGAATACACAATAACTTTTAATTAGGGTTCAAGAGTTATGACTATATCGTCTGTACGATACAAAATTGTTCCTTTCTATTCGACTACTTCATTTCTAACATCTGATCCTGCACTGTTTGTCAACAATAATGTCCGGGGTGCACAAGTGGATAGAGTTCAGACATAGACTATATAATATCGAATTGTCTATAATGTAAATAATGTGATTAAAATTTATTCCAGTAGAATGCAGTTCAAACCAAAATCACATAATTTTAAAAAGTGAACATAAAATGAATTAAGTTAGTTACTGCGATAAATAGCAATCTAGCTTAAAATGTGTATCTAACAAATAAATTGATTTAATGTGACCTAGGATTATCTGCACAACGACAATAGTTCTTCTTATTCATGTACTTTCTTAATTCTTGTCGTGTCATATATATTAGATTCATTCGGAAATCCCAAGAAACTGCGACCATCGTTAGCATCAAAATTTATCTTGCGAGAGTGACTGGCACTACAACATGATACCCATTTGTGTCTTTTTCATGATTATTTGAGTTATTTCACTTAAACCTAATGATATAATATATAGAAAGTATGTAAATGTTATGGTCACTGGCCACCGATCTTACCTTTTACACAAGAATATCATAGTTCATTAAATGTTTTTAAAACTGCAGTGGTAATTCAAAAACTAATAAATACGTAAAATAAATAATAAAACAAGTAAATCATATATATTAAACGGATGAGTAAACTAATTTGTGTAGATACGAACGTAAACAATAACAAACTGCCATTTTGGGAAGCTGTTGTTTGTGTGAAGTTAGGTTTAGAAATTTGGACCGCTATAACTCCTCTCTTGTCCTTACTCGGTGTACTCTGCCTAGATGCGCAAGAGCATACCTTATTTTTTGTATCATTGGGTACACTTTATTTGGCAAAGATCGTGTTTCTGTTTCTCTTGGTGCAAAACTTAATGTCAATTCGGAACAGATAGTGCAGTTATGGGTTACAGTTAATTAGGTTCATATTCGGTATCATTGGGACCATTTACAGATTTTACCGGCTTCTGATTATAAATTTTTTGTGGACTCCTAGCATTGATGATAAAACTATTTATAAAACGAATCTAATCTTTGTGTAGTGTAGTTCATACTTCAATTACTATATAAAAGTTATAAAAAACTAAACTAATTTACACTTGACTTCTTTTTATTTTCAAATATTTATTATACAATGAATTATATTTAATTTTTTCTTAATTTCTGTATAGTCTGAAGAACTCGTGCTCAATGGTGGTGATGGTGTCCAACTTAGCGGTGACGGTGTCCAACTTAGCGGTGACGGTGTCGCTGATGATGCTGGTGATGACGGTACCGGCATATTTCTTTCTATAAAGAAAATTATTGGTTTATATAAATAATTTAAATTACACTCGCATGTTTACCAAATCATTCAGTGTCCACAATAGTACATTCTTAAAAGGATTGTATTTCATGTTCACATCTATTTTATTTCACATTTTTTTTTGCTGATTAATTAAATAACTGAAAATTGTAGCTGTTACAAAAAAAATAGTAGATATATTTTATTCTTACCGTTCAGGAAAAACACTTGAGGAAATGTACTGCACATCGCAATATAGACAATACAACAAAGAGAATAATAATATGTCGATCGGCAGAAATATAAATTTTATCACTGGTGATTGAGATATCATATACAGTAGAGCGTCGATTATCCGAACTAATTGGGGGACATGGGTGTTCGGAAAACCGATTATTCGGATAATCGAACTGTACACTTTTATTTACCAACGTACCAATAAAAATCACATTTATAATAATGATGTAATATGAATCTTTTTTATTACAATGGCAAGTAGGAACCAAAGTAGGAACAAAAGTTATTTACAATAGTACAGTAGTACATTATACATGTACATATAAAATTAACGCTTAAGAAAATCTTTAATTTTGGTCTGTCGAAGCAAGCCTGTCCGTTTACGAGCAGCTAAGTCACGTACTTTTTTCAGGACAGATATCTGATATTGGTCGCTTTCAGCTTGTGCTTCAAACCATCGCAAAGCAGTATCTAAGCATGTAAACGCTTCAGAAGCAGCAGGTATATCTTCTTTTTCTGAGCCACTTGTTGATGAGATGCTGGCGGCGTCAGCTTTATCAGTCACGAGGTCTACAATTTCATTATCCTGCATGATTTGGTGCCCTGGATCTGCATCGTCGACACTCACCCAATCTTGAACGTCTTCTTCATCACATTCATGGCAATGGAGTTCTTTCAGCATCTTCAGCATTTCGGACATATCATTCTGTTCCTCATTTTCACTTTCACTTTGAGAATTTTCCGCCATACCCAAAATGTTATTCCAGGCTTTTATCAAATTTTGTTCTTTTACACTGTCCCATGCTGTTCCGATCATGTAGGCCGCATCTTTCAAATCAATCTTTCTATGATTTCTAATCAGGCTTTCTTCTCCCTCCTCTCCTCTTTCTAACAATAACCTACGCAACAATTCCTTTCTGTAATACCGTTTAAATGTCTCAATAACGCTTTGATCCATGGGCTGCAATAAGGAGGTTACGTTAGGTGGAAGAAACATCACTTTTATGAACTCGTCTTTTTCGTTTAAGATGTCATGTGCTGGATGAGTTGGTGCGTTATCAAGGAGCAGTAATGTTTTCTCTCTTTTGCCATTCTTTAACTGATGTGCTTTCACTGATGGTACAAAAACTTCCATAAACCATTTAGTGAAAATTGTACTATCCATCCAGGCATTCTTTTGCGAGGTGTAAATAATAGGCATCGCAGACATGTTAACGTGTTTGAAACAACGTGGTTTTTGCTTTTACCAATAACGAGCATAGGCAATCGGTGGCTACCAGTAGCATTAGCACAAGCTAAAGCGGTGATGCGATCTTTGCTTACTTTAGGACCAGGTGCTGCTAAATTCACGACGTGAAGCAAGAGTTTTTTGTGGCAAAGCCTTCCAATTGAGCCCAGTTTCGTCAGCATTGTAAACATTTTCGAGAGCATAGTCTTCTTCCTTCAATACGTCCCGTAGTTTGATTTTGAAAGCATCAGCTGCTGAAGAATCAGCAGACAGCTTTTCTCCTTGTATTTGGAGCTCACGAATGCCATGTCTTGATTTAAACCGTTTTAACCAGCCCGTGCTTGCTTGAAAATTCGACAGCCCTCCAAGCTTTTGATTAAATTGAATTGCTTTTTCACATAGAATGGGACCAGAGATAGGTTCTCCTTGTGATCTTTTTTGTGTAAACCACTTGTAAACAGCGTCATCTAGATCCGTGTTCGTGGCGAGCTTCATAGTTTTACGACTTGTAGATCCATCAGTAGAATCAAGGTTGGATATAAAATTTGTTATGGTCGTCTTTTGTTTTTTGATATCCGTAATTGTCGACTTACCAACCTTGTACTCATTAGATAATTTGGTTGCAGATTCACCTTCCTGTAACCGTTTATTAATCTCGTATTTATCTTTCATAGAAAGTACAACACGTTTACGTTTAGGCATTTTAAATCGCGACTTTAAATTGACGAACTATCGCAACAGAGGGATCGCCGGTACTAAGGCCACTGTTCGTATATCCCTTGTTCGGCATTTCCCGCTTTGATATCGTAATTCCCTTTTTTAAGTGCCAAACATAAAATTAATATTTTTTTTAATAAGTTAAAATAATACGCAAGTGTTTTTCCTACTTACCAAACTTTACCAAAAGAATAAATTAACAAAGAACTTATTTCATTCATCATAAATATCAAGATGAAGGCGGCGCTTTTTAAGTGGTACGTCTTGAGTTTTATTTGTATGCCATACGTTTTTTTACAATGTTCGTATTTTATTTATATAACAACTAACAATTAGTTTATTAAACTTGATTGCACGCGTGAAAAGCTGTTACATACACGTTTTAATAAATTCTTCGCAAGGGATTTATGAAAATTATACACACTGAAAGCATATAAGTATGTATATGTATTGCTTATCACTGTATTTGCCGCTCCTCTGAACATGCCGCCGCGTGCGGTACATGCTCTGAAAATGTATGTTTTCTAGCAGTTCGGTTAAGCGGTCGTTCGGTTGATCGACGTTCGGATAATCGACGCTCTACTGTATATCACTTTTAAACATAGTTATAGCACCCTCTTTTCCTCTTTAAAACATATATTAATTGATTGGAACACTTGACTATAATAGATCTCACACGGAGTATCTTCATCATCAATGATAATAGTTAAATTTTCAAAAGAATTTGGCATTTTCGATGCACTTCGTTTCAATCTGACCATCATATGGGCGATCAAATCAAATACCTAAAAATATGCAAATAAAATATATATTTTATTAAAAAAACATCAATAAAAAAGAACATTGTATCTTTTTTATCTGTTGAATTTTTTATACTGGTTTCAGTGGTTCTGAAGCCGAATGAAGTTGTATGGTTGTAACAGAGCAAGGAATATAATAGCACAAATAAGAATACTCAATATACCTGGTGTTATTATATTAAGTATTTAATTTAATGAAGTAAATATAATTAATCAAGTTATTTGATTATATCAATACCACAAACATGTGTTTCTACCGTTTGTGTCTATAGTTACCCACTTGGCAAAATAACATGACTATAACGTCGTCTAAATGTTATCTTGTAACGCGAAATGTTTCAAAACATTGTACAATGTACCGCATACAGTATAACATTTCTACGACTGTTTAATGTCCGCCTAAGCGATGTTACGAAACAATATTTCCCAGTAATGTTAATACGAGGTCTTCCAGTAACATTACTTTAACATGACCATTAATGTTGAATTATAGCTCTTCCGTCACATTTCTCATATGTTAAAGAGAAATATTGATACAGTGTGGCAATTAAATGTTTCTATAAATATATCTATGCTAATGTTTCTATTAGGAACTTTTATTTACTCCAAAAGTTCTTGCTGCATTATACAAGAAACATGCTGTTGAGGTTTATCGAGAGGTTATATTAATTAATATAAACGGAATCTCAATCAGTCTTATTGAAATTCAATGTTATATTACAATTTCATGTTACACTCGATAGATGGGACCCCTCTGTTTATACGAATTTATCTTCACTTACTAAATTACATTAAAATTAACATTAAACATTAATGCCAGAAAAATATATGGATAAGACATTTTTATAATATAACATTTTATAAGTCTTTTTTGTAGTTATTTTTGCAGATATATATAAAATGGTCAATCATATATCATATAGTTCTATGTAAAACTAAAAGTAATACTATGAATAATATTATAAATAGCTATTTAAGTAACGAAATACATTAATAAATACTTTAAAAAGTAAAATGCTACTTACAGAAGACAATAAAGCATTTATTGATTAAAAAAAAGTACATTAAATTCCTTTTTAATAAACTTCAGTATTGGAAACAGATTATGGGGCACATAAATTAACATGAATAGAATCTAAACAAAAACTCACAACACATAAGAAAAACGCCCCGAATGCATTTTTATTCCTTTGAACAATTTGCTGTTTTTTCTATCAAATCTTTGTTTTGCATAACGAAACCATACCATGACAGTTATTTCGTATTCTGTATCTGTGAGTACAATATTTCTTCTAATTCTCTCTGAAATTAAAAAAAAAGACACCGTCAAAAATAGAGATCAGAAAATCTATTTATAATTATTGTAAAATTTGTATTTGATCAAGAATTACTATCATTCTAAGAATGACATTACGTGACATTGCTCATCCTTATAGCACAACAGGTAGGTTTTACTATAACAATTATATTATGATATACATAATACATATCTGTCTTAAAGATCTTCGATGAATTTGAAAAGATCGACATACCTACTTTAGCATTATAAATAAAACTTACCTGATAATGTTGATTCATTATTGACGGGAATTTTTTTCTCATCAAAACAATTGCGACGCACAATCCAAGATGGTCCTATCCACGCCCTGTCCAGACACGATTACCGTATATTGTGAAAGAGGGGGTTCACAGGTTTCACGCCAACTCGTGTATGCGCGGGTACGAAAAAATTGTGATGGCAAGCGATACTAACTTTTACAAGTGCGCAGGTCCGCAACTACAACCCCACTAACATGATTATTATTGGCTACAAAAAAATGTTAAAAAATTTCATCACCATTATTTACTTTATAGAGAAGATTTGCTCCATTAGTTTTGTGTTTTCAAAATTCTAAATTTGCGGAAACATATATACGTACCTATCTTACACTTTATAAAATGTAAATTTTGTAAATATGGCAATGTTACAACTAAATATTACCTCAACATTTCTGACAACAAAGACTTTGTTTTTGCAACATTGTTTTAAAATATTTTTTCCTGATTACATTGAAATGTTACTGTAATGGCCTGCAATATTTCTATCATTATTTAATGTTGCTGCAAAATGTCAGTAACATGTTTTTGTTTAACATCGCTGTCTAGTAAATAATGTAATATTACTGGGATATCTGCAACATTACTTGCCAAGTGGGTAATAGCACAAATAAGAATACTCAATATACCTGGTGTTATTATATTAAGTATTTAATTTGATTATTTAATTTTTTAATGAAGTATATATACTGAATCAAGTTATTTGATTGTATCAATATTACAAACATGTGTTTCTACCGTTTGTGTCTATAGTTATCTACATATTATACTATACTACAAAACTAAGACATTATTCATCTCATAAACGATATATGGTGTGATTAGTAACAGTATTTAAATAATTTTTTAATTTCTTTTTTTTTTTTTGAAGAGTTTAGTTATTTTAAATATTTTGAAAAGTATATTTGAAATAAACATATTTCAATTTAAATTTCGTTAATAATGAAGAGTCTATTATATGTTTGAATGTACAATGATAATTGAATTTAATCCAATATTATTTAATATATAAATGACTATTACAATTAAAAAAGGTGCATCGGTAATTCTACAAGATGAATCAAAAATAGTTGAAATAAATGGTGATTTTATAATTTTTTTTTTAATTCCTATATATTGTCAAACGTTTTAAATAAGGTTGTTGTAAACACAAATAGTAAATAAAATGCTTTTATTTCGTTGAACTAGTTTTATTATTCTCAACTAAACATACAGCCACATTGTTCGGATTGTTTCGTTGGTGACATTAGTCTAGAACTTTCTATTACCAACATGAAGTTAGTTACATGATATTGTATAATATATAATTATTATAAATATAACAATATAACATAACCTATAAAGCTGCAAAAATGAATAAATACTAAATACTTTTTTAGTTTTTAATTTTTACTTTACTGTGAATTATTGTTTTTTTTATATATTTTAAGAAGGTTAATTAAAATACATCATTTAATTAATTAATTTTGCTAATGCTAGAAATGGAGGTATCTTTATGTGAAAATGAAATTACGCAGATAAATATCAACCACAAAGGGGTAGATGTGGCAGCCGTTTGTAAGCGTAAATATAAACCTTAACTTCAATGCAAAAACCAATACGTTTTCGCGATGCAAGAGAGTATGGCAAAAGACAGATTATATGCTAGAAAGAGATGGCATTAGTACCGTTTAGGTTCATTCGGTAAGTCAACGGTTCGTCACGACAAAACGCCTATTATTATGTTTGATAAAAATAAACAAGTTGAAAGTATTAATCCTACAGAACAATATTAAATATACAAGATCCTATATTATTTGAAACAAAATTGAATGTTTCAAAGAATTATCTCCAAAAACCCATACACTAAGAAGGGGGGGGATTTGTCGTTAGAATGTGTAAATCTGATGTATTTGGAGAGTTGGTCCCAGTGACCGCCCCAGCACTAAGCACTCTATTGTGTAATTGAAGAAACCGTCCTTTCAATTGTGATGTTACGATCGTAGTTTCCAGCGTATTTTGTGCGAATTATTATCTGTTACTGGAATGAAATAGGAGATACGCCATCTATGCGACAATTTCTCTACTACACATAAGTATATCTACTCATCTGCTGTACTATATGGGGAGAAAACTGCTATACGAAAATAAAATGCGATATTTATTTTTACTTCCATGTAAATATTTAGTTAAATTAATAAATACTGCGCTCGCTTCAAATAAATCTACTAACCAAATTATTTGTTTGATTGAATGCAGGAATATTTTTAATATTCCTAGATCAAGTAATAATTTAGTAACTGTACCGAATGCATGAAAAATGGTTGAAAACAACAGATCGTTTTTCCCGTGTATAACAGTTTTAAAACCTTCAAACACTATACAGGGTATTCCACGTAACTGGTTCATTGAAAGTTTATGATGTTCTATTATTTACTTATATTTGAGATTTTGGCACCAGTATCTGTTCGATTGGAACTATAAATGTAAAATACCTTAACCAAAATATCACTTCCGGTTGACGGAAATGGATGTCAACTTTCTTATTTTAAATAGAATGATATAATTTTTTATTCATTTTTGGATTCTACAACTATAATACGTCAGTTTTCATTAGCTATTCCTATAGCTACATGTTGCCGTTTTTGAGTTATTTAAGTTTTTTTTAGTCATAATCATTGCATCATTGAGAAATTAATATCTCGGTTAATACTGCAAGTAGAGACTCCAAATTTGCTATGTTATGATGTAGATATAACTCTAAGAAACGGTAGCACACTTTACATTCTAACATACAGGTGTTCAAAACTGAGGAACAAAGTGACATATTTTCAAATGCAGAAACTCATTTTTTTTTTAAATAGAACACCCTGTATTTTAATTCGAATTAGGAAGTAAATATCATCCCTATCGCTTTATATACCTATCTTTAATAAATTTTGAGATATGAGCGATTTTTTGTTAAACAGACTAAGTATTCTTTTTTTTTAAGTTGAACACCCTGTATTTTAATTCGGAATTAAGAAGTAAATATCATCCCCTATCACTTTTATATCAGCATTTCCTATACCTATCTTTAATAGATTTTGAGATATGAACGACTTTTTGTTAAACAGACTAAGTAGCCCTATCTTTGCGTGTTTGTAGCTGGCTCTGAATGGGATTAATGTCAAATTTCATTGACTAACCAAAAGTGTTTATGTATATCATTGTAATTACACTTTCGTACAACGCAATATTAATAGAAATGACTATTCGAACAGACATTCTTGTATGGTTATTCAAAAATAATACATGAATTTGACGTGAATCCATTTCAGAGCCAGCTACAAACATTTAAAGATAGGGCTACTTAGTCTGTTTAACAAAAAGTCGCTCATATCTCAAAATCTATTAAAGATAGGTATAGGGATGCTCACATAAAGCGATAGGGATGATATTACTTCCTAATTCCGAATTAATATACAGGATGTTCTATTAAAAAAATTGAGTTTTCTGCATTTGAAAATATGTCACTTTGATCTTCAGTTTTGAACACCCTGTATGTTAGAATGTAAAGTGTCTGTACCATTTCTTAGAGTTATATCTACATTCATAACATAGCAAATTTGGAGTCTCTACTTGCAGTATTAACCGAGATATTAATTTCTCAATGATGCAATGATTATGACTAAAAAAAAACTTAAATAACTCAAAAACGGCAACATGTAGCTATAGGAATAGCTAATGAAAACTGACGTATTTATAGTTGTAGAATCCAAAAATGAATAAAAAATTAGATCATTCTATTTAAAATAACAAAGTTGGCATCCATTTTCGGTCAACCGGAAGTGATATTTTGGTTAAGGTATTTTGCATTTATAGTTCCAATCGAATAGATACTGGTGTCAAAATCTCAAATATAAGTTAATAATAGAACATCATAAACTTTTAATGAACCAGTTACGTGGAATACCCTGTATACTACTGTAAAGTTCCTTGGCTTATAAGTAAATCAGCATTAACTGAAAACATTCCAATTATCTCTGAAATTTCTTTAACCTCGCGCGAAAAATATTCGCTTTTGTTCATTATCGTTTGTGTATCTTAGACTTATGCACGTGGGAACATGAATAAACTAAAATACTTCCGGGTAAAAAAGCACTCGGCTTGAATACAGGTGCTTGCATTTTCCGTTAAAAAGCAAGAGTTTTAAATCAATGTATATTGTCGTATTCCTCGGCAAAATAGTTGGGTTTTTAAAAAAAACAATGTTCTGACACCAGGGCAGCTTTATTGACGTGAGCTCCGTAACACGGTATAATTAGAATAATATAATTATGAATAATCACTAATAAGTTACTAAATGACTTAAAAGCGTCATGTAAGCGACTAACGCGTCGATAGGCGGGTAACAAGTGACTAATCTTGGGGGCGAAAGCGCTCGCACCTTATATTAACTACAAATTGCTTACATGGCACTTTATTTCTTATATAGGTTCTTATTTTATAGGGGTGACAACAATATATGCGTGTCCACGCAAATACACCAAAACGTCCGGCTTTTTTATTTAAAATACCGTTCATAATTCAATAATACTTAAAAGAAACTAAAATACGTTGTTAAATATGTACATAATAATAACAATATAATATGTAATGCGTATTGTCTTACTTAAAACAGAAGTTATAAAGACATTAAAATATTAAACAAAAACTAAGGTGCATTCCATTTAATTACGTCGATTTAATTCGTGGAAAGCATGTACTTAAAAGAAAATAGTCTTCCGGCAAAACAGCACGCTACTTTCAATTAAAATAAACACTTTTCTGAGAAAGGTATCCTACAAAGGGTGTACTACAAACAAAAATACGTAATACGGACTGCATTACGTATTTTTTTTAATCAATTAAGTTAGTTGCCAAGTTGATACCGACAAGAAAACGTAGTAAATACCTAACGGTATAAACGCTTCGATTAAGTGAGTTGACATTAACGATAAATTATTGTCAGTAAATTTTACAAACTGGATGCGAGCATTGTTTCAGTATGTATTTTGGTCCTCTAAACTCGAAAATCGCATTAATTTTTTTTTTTATAGACACGTTTTCGAGATTTTAATTTTACCGATTCTAAAATTTATTTTAAAAGGATGGTGTCTTTAACATATATTGTAAGAAAACCAGCCCACAAAAAAATTACGGTACAACTCCTGGCTGAAATTTATTCATTTATTATTTTTGTTTGAAATATAATATGTAAGCATAGGTATTTAATTTCAAAGAAACCTTCATACATACATTAATAAATATGCACGCATCACGTGTTTTCTGTACCCATAATCTATTATGCAAAAAAAAAATCTAATTTAGACCATCAGTAACCATTGATTATTATATCTACTAACAGTACTTACTATACAGGTACTTTATATATGTATACCATACCCTACCGAAATATGTAATTAGACATACTCACAGCACATATACGTGTGTACGCATCAGTTATGCACATCCATACTTAAATGTAAGAACGTATGTAGTTAGTTACCACGGAAATATTATTATATTAGTAGTTGTTCTAAGTGAGTTGCTTCACAATGGTGTTTCTGACTTTCCGGCGAAGGTACGCACCTGGCGAGGATGTCTCTCTGAGGGTAAGCATTATTTTTATATTGTAAATCCGATAAAAGAAAAAGAAAATACAAAATATTTTACGTTCACTCAGGGTGGTAGCTAACAGCTTATCCGTTCAAGAAATCGTCACCGCACATCGACATGAAATAATTAAAGATATGATTGTATAAAAGTGCTTTGTAATAAGAATTGAATTTTGAGAAAATTGAAGTTAAACGTTTTCCAGGTTTTTTGTAAATAATAGGACATAAACCGTATTTCCATTCTATATTATTGTTAAGTTTTTCAAGATAGAAAAATGTTTCCAAATGGTCCTATTGACATAACTTTGCAAAATCTTGTATCTTTCTTAATTTTTAACAACGTTGCTTTTGATAAAATTCTTGAATACATTAAATTAACGAAACTGTGTATGGAACAAAGTATCTTTAGCTTTAATAATAAGTTTTATAAACAAACATTTGGAACTGCAATGGGTAACCCACTCTCTCCGTTTTTAGCAAACCTCTCCCTAAATTATTTTGAAAAAGATATTATAAGTAAATTTCCTTCTTTCCCTAAATTGTGGATTAGATATGTAGATGATGTTCTTGCTGTAATACCACTAGATTTTGATATAGATATTATTTTTAATTTCATTAATAATCAGTATCCGTCAATAAAATTTACGTTTGAAATTGAGGATCAACACAGTTTACCATTTCTTGATTTATTACTTATGATTAAAGATAATACATTCTACTTTGATATACATAGAAAAGCCACGCACACAAACAATTATATCCACAACTTATCTTATACAAGCTATAAACAAAATACACAACATTCTTTTTCTTAATAACTAGATTATTGAACATACGCTTTCGGAAGATAATTTCAAAAAGAATTAGATATATATATCATATAGCAAAATTAATGGTTACAAGAAAAGTGTGATAGATAAAATTAAAAATAAGTTAGAAAATAACAGGTTATTAAGAAATATAACTACACTTATTCCAGAGAAAAAGTTTTGCAGATTTAACTTTAATAAATTATGGGTTAACCAGATATTAAACTTGTGTAAAAAATACAATCTTAGTCCGGTTTTTCAAAATTCTAATACTTCAAGAAATGAATTAAAATTTAATATTGAAATTATGATTTTAAAAAATGTTCTGGGATTTATAAATCAAATGCGGTGTTTATAATAAAGTATATATAGGCCAAACAAAGAGGAATGCGGAGATTAGATTTAAAGAGCATTTATATCATATTAAGAATCACAATGCCTTTGGCGTATCATTTTGTTAAAACAGGACATACTTTTTCAATTGATGATTTAGAGTTAATTAAATCTTCAACTTGTAAGAATCTTAATATGTGCCAAGCTATTTATATGAAAAAACATATTAATAGCTCAATACTGATTTAACACCCCTTAATTATAAATATTTAGAATTCATTGAATATAGTAGTCCTGATGATTAATTTTTGCAGCCTAGGATATACTTACCTACTATATTTACGCATTTAGTATTGACAATACACTTGTATGTATACCTGAAGATGTTAGCTTAGCTAACGAAATGTACATTGTGTTTTCGAAGATTAAAGAATTTGTGAGACTGAAGTTTATTGGTATTTCCTGTTAGTTATAGAAAAATGTGTTTTAACATCTTTAATCCAGTCGTGTCTTCAATTTGTATTAATGCCAAATTAATACAATCCCAACCTATGCTCGAATCCTTATATGACATTCCTGAAAATTGCATCTGAAATACGGCGCAGTTGAAATGCTGAGATTCAAATCTTAACTTTTTATTCATTAATTTTCAATCTGTTGTTTTGATTTCTTATTTTTTTTTTTCATTGTTTTTTATTTTACTATTTATTTATTTATTTATTTATTATCTCTTACTGCAGCTTTACCTTAATCTGCTTCACACGCATTGTACTTTTTATACAGTAAATAGTGCTTTCTCCTGTAAGGATTGCTTACAATATCGAAAAGAATAACCAATGCTTTGATCCTCTTTTTCTAATAAATTATTATGGTTAAATTATTATTTTTTTCGATTCTATTTTTATTTATATTATAAAATGTAACACAATGTAAAAAAAATGACTATTGAATAAAATGTAACTTCCTAAATTTTTTGGATAAATGATATTGGAAAGATTCGTTAGAAAGCATAATCTTCGTTTAGAAAAAGTTTGAAAAAAAAATTGCCATTAAAAAAAAATTAGTTGTAGTAACCAAAACGTTAATAAAAGATAAAAACACACTGAGAGAAATATTCTTTTCATTTAAAAGGAATTGCATTAAACCAAAAGTTTTTGCGTTTTCTATATATGGCCAACATGATTTGGTGTTTCCATGAAAAGGAATATATATATAATTAAATTCACGCATTTCTTCGGAAATAATATATTTTCCGTTGAAACAGTTTATTTTTTTAAGTGAAAGATATTGATAGTCGATTCAATTCCTCTTTATTTTGAACTTGAAAACTATGCAGATTGTCAGAATACCGTAAGCATGTTGATTCAAGAGGTTTTTCCTTTTCTTATAACATTTATTCATTTTAGACTTAAGCGTAAACACAACAAAATGCCGTGATCATTTTCAATCGAAATGAAAATGAATTATCTTCAAAAACCAATGCACTAAGAGGGATTTGCATTAGAATGTTGTAAATCCTAATAGTGTTGGGAAGTTGGTCGTGCAGTGACCAACCTAGTACCAAATATTATACCAGTATACATATGGTTAAAGAAATGTTCCACTGGCGTACTATAGATGGCACCACAAGTATTCTCTTATGGAAATATATTACCACTACAAATGCACAACAGTAGAAAATGCTGTGGTTCATCTATAATGCGCCAGTGGAACATTTCTTGACCATATGTATACTGTATAATATTTGCTAGTACTCTATCGGTCATTAAAGAAATCGTCCTCTCAATGGCGATGACTCCTATCAGATATTGTTCTGGTAAATATACCAGATTAGTAAATTACGATCGTAGTTCCAGTTCCTATTTTGTGTGAAATATTACCTGTTACTGGAATGAAATAGGAGATGCGCTTTTATGCGACAATTTCTCTACCACACATAAGTATATCTGTTCATCTGCGTACTATATGGGATAAAACTGCTATACAAAATAAAATGCGATATTTATTTTTACTTCCATGTAAATATTTAGTTAAATTATAAATACTGCACTAGCTTCAAATAAATCTACTAACCAATTATAGGAATATTTTTTATATTCCTAAGTCAAGTAATAATTTAGTAACTGTAACCAAATACATGAAAAATGGTTGAAAACAACAAGATCGTTTTTCCCGTGTATAACAGTTTTAAAACCTTCAAACACTATATACAGCTGTAAAGTTACTTGGCTTATAAGCACAGCAGAGAGTCTGCGTTCTAAGCGAACAGACGCACATACGGGTGTCGATAGAAAGTTACCCGATTGCCCGTATAAATCCTCTAGTTGCTTTGACCGAGTAAGAAAAAACACACCATGTATAAAAACTACATGCGCCGTAAACCACGTACGATATTTCAATGCACAGCGATGAACGCATATATTACTAAACTTTGTTTGTTCGGACGTGTTTAGCTGTTTATTTATATTTGTGCAGCACTCAAATATCTCCGTTCAGGCTTTCATTGAAAAGTAAGAATTGCTAAAATAATTTATATTTTGAATACGTTTCAAGCACTGTAACAAGATAAAATATATAATTGTATTACTTATTTAAATAGGTAATAATGACATTTTCGTTATTTCTTGTATTTTATTAAAAAAAAAAAAAAACAAGATAAAACAAGCAGGAATAAAGAGTCACTAACTATTTAAAATAATAAAACAAAAACTTGGTAAATCTTTTTTATCATTAGATTAGAAATAATTTACATATTATAATATCAACAAACGCCCCACCTCAAGACTTCTATTCAAAATATTGATGAAACTATAGGCCAAAAACAGAGGAAGCTCTTTCACACTAATTATGTTAATTATTGTTACTTTCATTGTAATTTATAAGTTTTTAAAATTTGTAACCACATAATACTTTCTAGATAAACACTTTCTGAGAAAAGGTATTCTTTTCGTTGAACATGATAAAAACCAAAAGTTATAAGACTTTCATTTAATGCAATCTCTTTTCAATTAACAGCTCGAATTATAAAAAAGAATTCTCTACTCCTATACTTATCTAATTGTACTGTTCCTTTGGTAGAAACCATTGCACCCTTAGATAGCAGAAAATGTATTTCAGAAAATTACATAGGATCTTGTGCGGGATAATTCTGAGACAGTAAAAACCTTGGGTAAAAAAATGTGACAGCCTGACAATTTTTTCATCTTCATTATTGTTAAAGTAGGTACCTATTAAAAAATATTGTTGTCCTGTCCTTTAATAGCTCTTGACTACCACAAATAATAAATACAAATTGGCAATACTGAAAAATGAAGTTTTGGTTTTAGTTTGTGCTGTTACTATATTCTCTAAAAACTGTTAAAGATCTCTGTGAAAACTTTTGCTATATCTTTGCTTGTTCACTATGTAAGACAGGTAAAGTCAATACGCTCTAAAGAGGAGTATAATGTCAAGTTTCTATGTCGTAAAGGACAAAGCGAGACATTTGTATTTCGGAATACAAAACATAACACCATAGTTTTAGTTGATATTACAATGGTATTGCTTTGAAGCTGCCTGCTCCTACTTACGCCTTACACTGGTACATAAAGAACTATTCGACGCTACGCATTTCTCATTGACTTTAATACATGTGGAGTATGTTAAACTTAAGAGATTCTTTTTTTATTTGAACAGTTTCTAATTAGGTTTTCTTATACTATATGTAAGTAAAGAATATAAGTGTTCTCGCCTACTTTAAATTTTTTCTGAAAGTAATGTTAATAATAAATGGTCTTTAGTGAAAAAGAAAAGATAATTTACAACTCCAATCATAGTCCAGCAATGCTGTTCTACTTAACCTATAGTTAAGTAAAAATTATAAAAAAAAATATACCTCATTTTTTTATGTGTAATTTTACATGCTCCGTCTTATTATTACCTAAGGAATTGCCGGTAACGATCAACAAGCAAATTATATGGATGTGTCACATACGTCCATAAATTCGAAGCTGAATGAGATTCAAAAGAACCTTAATCAAGATTTGAAGAAAGAAAACTTCAAATCTTGACCGTAATCCTTATAATGGCGGGTAATAGTTAAATTAATACATGGTGTTTAACTTCAAGAACGAAGTTTGTATTTTATTGAAACTTTGTAAAATTATCGAAAAATTTTAAGATATTTCTTGTAGTGGAAACTTCTTTATCCCAGTTCACTTTATTTTCCAATTCCGTTCCAAGGTTCCTAATTTATACTGTGAGATTCAAAATGATTGTCGTAATAAAAAAAAACTGTTTCCGGAAAAATTTATCTATACTTATTACCGATTTAATGAGTGAAGTTGTCTACATACAATAAATCAATTTTCTTGACATTTAGTGACATTGGCGTTCGTGTTGTAATGTTCCTGTGTTTATTTATCTTATTTTTTTTTTTTCAAAGCATTTATATTTACATCAAATATCACCAACAATAGCATAGAAACACTAACTTAGTTCAAACCCTCATTACAAACACACGACACATACCTACATCCTGCTACTATCTATAGGAGCAGAATTGACAATCTTTTTGAATCTCAAGGTACTTCTTTTTATCAAACTTTACTTTTTTATTTTTATAGTAAACATAAATATTCAATTTCATATTAAATACAAAAAAATATATTTTTATAATAATCTCTGCTTGTTATGGTCTAGTATTTGGATTTAAAATATTGTGTAAATTATTATGATTATATTTAATTATTAAATCAACATGTTTACCGGCACTAGTTACCACAACTCTCATTATAGATATTTGCAGCTACACATACAAACTTTAATAATTCTTTAAATGAAAATAGTTTTCCTAATAGAGTAAGAAAGAAGAACAATCGGTGAATGTAACGTGTTGCAGGTCGACGGGGTTAGCTAATTTTTGAATCAAATTAAAATTTACCGCCTTACACAATGAATTTCTTCGAATCCGATAGATGGCGCATAAATACTGTCTTATCTTTAGAATTACCGTGTCCTATATTATCACTCGAATGCATTTCCAGCCAATGATCGTTTATTGATATATGACGACATGTACTCTTTACTATAGTTAAAACGAACTGTATTAATTTTACCGTGAAAGCGTAAAATGATATTAATATGTAAAGCGAACCCACGCGCAGTGCGTTCGCCTTCGAAAAAGATAAAAGGCGTTGTTGTATATAGAGCATAATATAACGTTCTCACAATTAAAAGATACCTACGCAGGCGAGCAAAATAACAACAGAAACGCATCTTAATGTTGCATTGCTCTCACAGCCGGCCGGCGTCTATGGCTACATCACACTGTATACGGAGGTGTTTCTTCGATAAATAAACACGAATGTAGCGGAATATTTATAGCGGTGTAAAATACATATTCGTGCCACGGTTTAGTACTTATTTTTACGGGTCTGTTTATAAACGAGAGGTCATATTTTCGCTTAGATCAAGAACATTGTTTCTGTTTAAAGTAACTAATACGCTAACGCTCGGAAGTTTATTTATTATTAATATTTTTAGCCGGCAGTTAATTACGATTATATTACGGACCTGTTAAAGATCCTTTCTGCTAATATACGACGAGTGCTACCTGCTATAGTCGCGTCAATATTTTCGTTCGCCGTCCGCTCGAACTTACTGGAACTTTTTTTTTCAAAAAAAAAATATATGTATAAAATATATTTATGTATGTTGTACAAGTACCAAACGCGCTAGAGAGATAAGTCGATCGTTCATCAACGGCCAATTGGCGGTAGTAAAATGAGGCAATAAAACGGGAAAATATAAGGAAGCGTTCATTATATTGCGTACAAAGTATTCTATTGTGAAATAGTATCATATAATGATCAAAAGAATAAATAACAATCTTAATTTAGCTCCCTTGCTCACATTAACTTTCGGCAACAAAAAATAAATTCATGCAATCATTAGTCGGACACAGTTTTAAAACATTCATATTAGTTGTTTTTATTGATGGATACAATAGTACAACAAAAAAGATTATTAGTAAAGGGGTTGGTAGATTTTATATTTAACATACAAAATTTGAAAGTAATAAGAGACTTTCTATGATCGGTGCACTCTTTAATTTATAAAGTACAGTACATATTAAAATGTGTAGGGATGTCAGGTTAAATGATTACATTTAAAATACATATTCTGTATCATAAATTACGCCCACGACATTGTAATACACGGATTCCTCGAGAATATAATAATCGTTTCCCGAACCAAACGAAATCATTGTTGTTTGACATTGATAATATTTTACTATAGTATTGGATTTATTTATTTATATTTAAGCATGTGAGATAATGTCGCATTCAGGGAAGCTCAGCGCTGCAGCGCTGAGATGTTAAACTTCCCTGAACGTACAAAAATGACATAATTTTTACAGCGCTTTCTTCAAGCGGTCAGCCACTATTGCAGCGTATAATGTATATGCTGCATCAAAGCGCTTAAAGAAAGCGTAAACAAATACCACAAAATACCTAACCTACAAAAGCTTTGTTGTGTGTTCTATGGTTCTATGGGAAACAGTTATGGCAGGTAAAAACGTAAATTCAGTACTAATAGAGTTTGAAACTGAAGTATACAATTTGGAAGTGACATCAGAAGAAGAAAAAAGTATTAATGAGGGTGTTTTATTTTTAAAAAAACGTTTATTTTAAATAAAGTGAGCAAAGTTGAATTTTATATGAAACTGTTTATATTTGACAGATCCTGATTATGCTTATGCTTTCTGCTTACAAAGGTTGAAAAGCAGGAGAGTACAAGCCAGAGATGAGAATCAGAAGCAGAGAGAGTACAAGCAAGAGATAGAGGAATCAGAAGTAGCAATCTGGTTACATATCGAAAAGAAATGATTGATATAGAAAGAGCTAGAGTAGCTACAATAAGAGAACTTAAGAAGAGTGTTGACGAAAAATAATGAATTAGTGAGACAAATGGTTGCTATTCAGTCAGAAACGATGAATTGCTTAAACAACTAATAAATAAATAAAAGTTTGAAAAAACCGCAGCATTATTATTATTATTATACTTCAACATATTTTTATTTAATGCATGTAAACTTAAAGCTAGAAAGCAGGTTTTCTTCTGCCAGCATATCCCTCAACTATATCATCATTTTCTACAATGCCGAGGACAACATTATTTACTGTAGCAATATTGTCAAATATTACATCGTCTTCAATAAGTATTGCCATTAAAATGTCTTCCTCTTTGTTCTCCATAGCAAATTTATATATGATACACACTTACGTTAGATATATCTATATGTCAAAAGAAACAACAAAAACACGATTGAACACCATAAAATAACCTCTCAACTTGTCACACTTTTCAAGTTGCGCCCATTAGTGTTTTATGTCATTCAGGCAACATGCAGCGCTGCAATAAAGCACTGTTTTCAACGCTTAAACTATTTTTTCCCTGAATGGACCATTGTCACTTAAATTATTTAAAGTAAAAATAGTATAGGAGCCAACACACAGAAATTCGATTTACAGTATGAAATATGCCAATTTTTTTTTGTATATTATACCCATAGCCAAGGATAAATATATAGATAGAGCTTAGGAATGCACAGCGTTCGACCACAATCTTAAAATAACACGATTTATAAGCCTCTCAAAACACATGCAAAAATACTGCAACAACAGCTGATCTATTTGACACGGCATACATCAAAATGGCGACTCTTAGATAACCTGAAAGTCTAAACTCTTTCTAGTAGTATTCTTCTTGTCTGTGTTTATATCATTAATGATTATACTGCCAAACTGGAATCTATTACTTAAAAAAGAGTTTAATCAATTATATGCTACCTACGAACAGCAGATGAAAATGGTTTAGAAGACGGAAGTCTGTAATGATCGACACAGTCAACTACTTTACTATGATCGCGAAAGATATATGAAGGGTGCACGGGAATAACGATCAAAGTCCGTATTCATACATTAAGAGATAAATGAAATTTTAAAGTTTACGACTTAAAGGTTCAACAACAAAACTACATTATTAGCAACTTGATCTACGGACTACGACCGTTTTTGAACCAGTTTGAACGCGCATTATTATAATACTCAAAATATTCCTACAAAATGGACCCTTATTCTCATTTCACAAGAAAAGGGGCTTTGATCGTTATTCCCGTGCACCCTTCATATATTGTAAGATTTGTAAAATAATACGTGATAAACTTGAAAAGATGATTTTGACATAACCTTATTTGTATTAATAAACATAAAATATTTAATTGAAGTTTGAGTTAAGTAAAACCTTTTAGAACCCAGTGAATATTTTTGTGTTTCCAAATGTCTGAAACAAACTTTTTACGCATCTGCAACATCTCTGAAACTGCTGATGTCCGCCCCCATTTATGTTTGGTTTGTAACATACCGAATGAAACGTTTCTGATACAAGATATTGGAGATGATAAGAAGAATGTTTATTTATTGCAAACTTAATTCATGTTTGCGCCAAACACGTTGTTCTTGAATAAATCTTAATTGACACGAATGCGACTCCACTATACTGATGTATTAAAAGTAAAATGTTATATTTTAAGGGTCAGTTAAAATAAATCCTTGATTAACGTGTCGATGTAAACAAGCCTCGATAAAATAAATACATTACATCTAAAAAAGGATTTCTATTGTCAATATTAAAGTTTTCAATGTAATACAATATCTTCATTTTTTAGTTTCGTAATACTATTGCCAAACAATTTTAGCAAAACGAAAGTTAAAAAGTACTCACACCAGTTATAATAGGTTATCATATTCAGACAAACAAATTTGTAACCGCACTAAACACAATCACTTATGTACATAGAAAATCGCACCATCTGAACATAATCTGCTCATAACCTCTCTTTCTTTTGACAAATAACGAAAATGCGCGTACACAAATTGACAATTTCAAATTGTATGTTTTATACACGCAATAACATTTGTATTCTATTGGGATGTTACATTATTTCCAAGTTACGAGAAAAACAGAAATGATTCATACACATTTCATCTTTAGTGGGAAACTTCTGAATTCAGAATTCAATGGTGTGGAGAGATTTTTATTAAAAAAATCGTTAAATCATTTTTCTCTACACACTATTTTCTAGTTTGAAAATAGTGTGTAGAGAAAAATTTTATATAAACTTTCTGTATATGTAGACAGACTTATTGATCCACTGTACGTTCAAAAAAAAAAGTTGATTTCATTTTAATATAAAATGTACAAATGCACACAAACATGCAAAGTTTGTATATATAACCCCCTTGGCAAAATTTAAATTTCCCACAATTATTTTTAGTAACTTCATCAGACATCAATATAGCTAATAATCTAATACAAACTATTGGTATATAATTTCGTGTTTCAATGTTGAAGTTACTAAGAATAATTGTGTTAATAATAAAATTAAGTTATATAGTTTTGTGAAATATTGTGTAAATATAGTAAGGTCGTAAATTGCATAATGCATAATTGCATAAATTGCAAATATGACATATTTTACAATATGACGTTTTTGCAAAATTTAGCAAAAGTGTCTTATCTGTCAGTGTATGTGTCATGTGTGTGGGTGTTTATGTTACAGATTACTGTAATTACAGGTTTCTGTGCACTATATCCAAAAAGCGAATACGAGAGCTATCGAAAAAGTAACGTATGTACTCCAATTATTAAGGCTGCGCACAAGGATAAAGTAGAGCGCAAAAGTCGGTAACATTTGTTAGGATAAGGTTTTTTCGTTTGCAGCACGAATTAATAAAAACTGAAAAGATGAAGTAATAGTACATTTTACGTTGTTTTATACCTTGGTGTTTATAAAAATTATTGTTATCATGTAAACCTAAAAAATGTAAAAAGGGAAACGCAACCCAAGCTACAAGCAAGCTAAATTCATACTTCATCGTCATTTTAACAAAATTTCGAAAAACGTTTTCATTTTCGCAAAACCTTGTCCTAACCATTCCTAAAAATAACTGTAATTTTACAGATGAAACAACCCGTCAAGCAGGCGAAAACCTTTGGCACCAACCCGAAAGATGGCGCCGAAAGTTATTTCTTTTTATTCTGATTAGGAATCTGGCGATGAATGATTTTATTTAGAACATAATGAAAAAAATTTTGAACACCAAATGAAGAAACTAACTAATTTTAATTGGAAGAATATCAAATATTACACGGGTTATTTTTAGTATATTTTTTGAGAGGCAGGCAACCAAAGACACGCCAGAGACCGAGGCCACAGAATATCCAACAACCGCATGCCGAGGCGATGAAAAGTAAATAGTAAATAACTGTAACCCGACACCGGAATGTGACCATGTTGAGGGGCGTTGAAATAAAAATAACTGCATGACATCATTACATCATCTGGGGTCGTAAGAAATAGGGATTTGGATGAGGATTTTACTGTGCGCCTTTTTTACATTTCGCTCACATAATTTTATTTTTCTTTTACTCGCCTAGTCTGTGAGACCCGTCATAAAATATTTACGTGTAATAATTATAAAGAGTGCGACAACCGCAGGGTTAAATACGATTCTTGTGTTAAGACTGCGTCTTATGTTATTGTTTATACTTGCTTTATATAAAAAACGTAGGTAAATCAACTATGTGATTTTTTAAAACATACTACACAATAATTTTAAATTAGAAATGAAAATCATTATATTTAGAGATGGTTATTTTTGCAATTACATTTTAATATATACCTATCTATTTGTTTCCCAACTGTGTATTATATATTACTGTAACCGCTTGCTACAATATTTGAAAACTGCTAATAGATGCTATATTAATATGAAAATTCCATAGTGTTTTTCGTTTTCATTTGAAAATTCAATATGCTTCTAATAATCATAATTAATAATAAATCATTCATTACAAATACAGGAATTTAATATTTTAATAGAAATCTAAGAAGTTAGTATCTATTATAAATTATTACTATACGTATTCTTCATAATTTCTTTTTTTTATTAATTTCATGATTCCTTACACTTCCTGTTTCTTTTGTGTCGTTACGTTACTGTATCGTAAAAATACTTAATTTTTATTGTAATTTTGCATATTACACTGGAAGCTGGAAGCGACTGTTGTTGTTAACACAAGTAATGTAAATTTTGTTCACCATTTTACAGTGTAGAAGCCACTCCGATAAGACAAAGCACAATAACACAGTATAATCATCCCGTCCGATGCTAATCAGCTTCATTAATTCATTATTACTAGTAATTATGTTAGGGGACGTGTTTGATAGTATAAAACAGTAAAACCAAAATGATAATATCTGGTAATATTTTTTTTTATTAGGCATATTTCATATAAGTTTTTAATTCAATATAGGTAAGATTACGGTTTCTTTCCTATTACTAATATTGGAAAAATTCGTAAGTATGTTTGTTCAGGCGTAAACAATATTTAAATTTCCCGCGGGTCATTATTCCCCCTCTCTTAACGAAACACACTACCCGCCAAATAAAAAAGAAGAAGAAAACAACAGAGTCTAAAACAATAGCGTGATGGGTGTATCGTTGTCAATCATTTTTATATTCTAATCCATAAGTTAAATGTCACAAATAAAACGAAATTAATATACAGTCCATTTCTTATTTTCGGTATCAATTTACCCTGACAATGTTTATAGTAAATGACAAATAGTCATTTTATATATTTTTTTAGCGCCAAACAATTCATAAGTTGATATTTTTCGAACTTGACCGACGTTTACCGGGTCTAGCATCAATTTCCTTACAGAGTCCGCAGACTAACAAATACGAATCGAGTTCCAAAATATGGGAGATTTATCTTATTTATCTACATAATATGTTTATGTTTACAAGATGCTTACAAAGTCAGATTCTCGCCTTTTGGGGTGGAATAGGCAACACACTAATCAGGAACGCTTCTGGTACCATCTTTAGTGCGATAATAGTACTTGAAGCAATATTGTCCCTACCAGTTTATAGAGGCCACCACATCCTGGTGCTGCTTAAAGGTCATATTTGACAACCTCTCCCCACCACCGATAGCGCAGCCTTACTCTTGGATAAGTTGGTAAAAATTTCGAAAATCGTAAAACTATTTGCATTGCCATAAAAGTAATAGAAATATCTTCCAAATGAGCTTCTAAATGAAATTACTTCCCATTTAAAATTTTGAAGTTAGCTACGCCCTCTATTTTACATCAGAAGTCATGTACGTATCTTTATAGGCAAAAAAATCACAAATTATCTCTAATTTCACTTGGTTTTTGTTTCATTGCTCTATCGCATACCATTCAAAAGTTATCGGGAGGGGGGGACCATTTACGGCCTCACTATATGTCTGTTTTATCATTAACTGCTTTTGTATGTTTATAAATTTAAATTATTTCAAGTATACTTCATTTTATAGCTAAATACAATATTTTTAAAGATCTATTTAATTACAAAATTCAATTTTTCATATTCTACTAACAACATATAATTAAAACATACTATTTTGAAACTCTATCTTTAAATAAAACATAAGATATATTCAAAATTCATATGACAGAATAGCGGAATGGGGGTTAAACAAAAAAAAAATCAATAGTCGATAAACGATTGACGCCGAATCACTCCGGAAATACACGAAGTCACTGTGCCATGATATAATAACCTTGTCACAAGGTTGCATTAACCTTTTAATGTTAAGCTTGTCTTGACAATGCAAAGTTAAGCAAGTGACAAGCTTGTTGTAAGCTTACATCATGTTATCTGGGATATTGAAAGAATACCTACCAATTAACAGCATCTAATACTTTTTTAAAACCATATATCATATATGCACTGTGCACTCCATTCTTTAGGATAACAATTAATACTAATCTGATAATTCTTTTTGTTCCGGAAACATACAGGAGGAACGCCGCCGCACTGGTAGATTTGTAGCGGCAGGTACGGCGATTCTGCTATCGTTATTGGGATTGTATCAGGCGTTCATAGTAGGCACCCCGGAATACGCAGCCCTGTTCGTCCCGGCCCTCATAATGTTCGTCTACGTCTTGTGTATCTTGCACGCGTCCAAGCATCAACAGAAACTCGCAAAGGTATAGTCCCGAAACTGTACAAACGCCCACGAAAAGGAAAAAGCAAACATTTCACATCGCCGATCCTAGCGAGCTGCGCAAGAAGCTGCTGTTACATACATATACGAACGAAAGCATGGTACGCTACTAACTTTACTACCGATTTATTTTGTATTCATAATAATGCATCTAACAGAATAACTTAACAAGTAATCTGACTATTACACAGAGCAATTAACAGAAATGCATTTAATATTAAGTACTAATTACGGATATCTACTTTCACATATACAGCTCTGACACATTGAAAGTTACCGACTTGAGGGAAAAAAGTGGCGATATCTTTTATCAGAGTTAGTGTAAACGTATAGATGTGAGGAAAATAGAATGTTTGTACGTCCATGATTTTCTCAACCCACTATGCAGACTGTCCAAGATATGGGCCTCATGCATAGGGATTTCGTGAACTGTAAAAAATATAAAGGTTGGCTATTCTAATAAATAAATCTTTATACAAAGGTATTTTTCCTGATAAATTATAAATTAGCAAAGCCATGACAAATTTGAAGCTAAGAATTCCAGGGCCATCGTCATACCAACGGCAATTACTAAAACTTTTGAAAAAATTATAAATGCGCATCTAGTTAGTTATTTAGAAAAGAAAAAGATGATTTCTAAGCACCACTTTGGTTTCTTACCGGGAAAATCTACATTGGGACGCCATGCATCATGTCATAGCTCACATTTACAAACACCTGGATGGTGGGAACGCTACTTTTCGTGCATTGCTTGACTTGCCAAAAGCATTTGACACTAAATTACGATATCCTTTTAAGTAAATTGTGGGCATATAAAATACGCCTTAAACCTTTTATCTCACAAGGATGCCCTTCTGGCCATTGATGTGTTTAAAAAAAAAAAAAGTTGAAGATGATTCCAAATGTACGAAACGTGGTCTTCTATTTTCCATAAGACCATTTGATAAAGAATAAGAAATTGCGTTAAATAGATATTCTTCGTTTTTTCGTTATCTCTTCAAATAACCTCACTAGACAAGTGATAAAAGTTTCTCTATTTTCACTTTTTCCTTAATATCTCAAAAACTATTCACGATATTTTGAATTTCTCAACACAATTTTGTTGCTCACATAATTGCGCAACTTTTCACACCCTGTATATTCGTTTATACTAATTCCAATAAAAGATATCGGCGCTTTTTTCTTTCAAGCCGGTAACTTTTAATGTGTCACGGCTGTACCTAATTAAATATTATGGAAAATTCGTGTAAATTAAAAGTGCACCTTTGCACCTTCATTGTTCCCGGTAGCAGACTCACACAGCACACTTAGTCCGACAGATTGGTCCACTAGATGTCTGAATCACCAAACATGTCCATATCCATTACAGATATTGGTTAGATATCCATGGGATATTCGTTTGGGGTTACTACAATTGATTATAAAATTAATAGAAATATATTTATCGCAATTTTAGCATAAAAATTAATACCAAAATAGGAACAACTTGCCTGTTTTGAAGTTACTGATAAGTACACTTCTCGCAGGGAAAAATCGGGACACCAGCAATCCAGAATTTTAAAATTTGTTGGGTGTAAATGCAGCTTTAAACAGAAATATAAATGTATAGAGAGAAAAAGGTTTATACATTAATATAAACACATTGGAGTTTCGCTGGCGGCGTTTGTTTTAGAAATACCGAATACGGAAATACTCATGCAAAAAAAAAATACATAACAAAAAAGTCTCTTAATAGACGGCTTCATTCAGAAATATATATGTATTTAACTTGTTTGATGTTATGTAGAGATAATTATTTTTTAAGAAAACACATGGGGACCGGGTTTTAAAATTACATTACTTATTAGCGCTGCTTAGTTCGATTTATGGTCGCAAGTATTACTTCGGCAATAGACAATATATCATTTAGCCTCCTTAGTTTCGGCAAAATGTGATTTTCATAGATTTATTGATTACGCTATTATTGATGCATGAAACTATTATTTTTATTCAGTATTATTCTTAAATATTGTATTACTATAAAGTTTTCTTCTATGTATTAAAAAATTACCAAAAATAGTTTTAAGGTTATTTACAAAATTCTTAAACCAATTAAGTTCGCAAAGATATTATTTATACATATTATTAACCCTGCGTTTATTGTATATTCATGAAATACATTTTAGCTATGGCCTATGTAATTCAATGCCGTTCTATTCTCTTGAAATATGGCAAACACTTGGACTGTTTACAAACTGTCTTTATGTAGCACAGTTCCAGGTAATAGTAATGAGAAAGTATTAGAAGTATCAAATTCAAAAATATTTTAGCACTACCTGAGATTGACGAACAATATGCTTTCTCATAATGTTTGTTATGTATATAAACGCAACAATATTGTAAATAATTGTTAAGGCAAGTCTTTTTTTTCTAATACAAGTAAATGCTTCATTAATATTTGCAACGCAAGTTCGTGAAACAGCAATTTAATTTGTTGAGCTCCACGAGAAAGTAACTAATAAGTAGCAATGGGTATAGCAGTCACTAATTTTAATTTTTAAAACCTAAAGTAATTCTTTCACTTTTCTAATAACATCTATTTAAAATTCTGTATTCTCTGTAAGTTGCAAGTACCAATAATAATTTGTGGAATATTATAATCCTTTTAGATTAAAGGATTACAAACATTTTCTCCAAATAATATATATTTTTAAATAAAACCATCGTCTCAATAGTCTTTCGTAGTACTACATTTTTTTACGAGGATATTTCCTTGTTTATTTCATTTTCTTATCATCAAAGAACATGCCGCGCCGTCATCCAAACTATAATGTATTTTACTATTCTATGTATAAAGCTTTTTTCTCTCTATTTATGTTTGTTTAAACCTTGCATCAATCCATCCTGTTGTAATGTAAATACGTTCCCTAAAAGCTTTATTTACACCAAAAAAAAATTAAAATTCTCAATTGCTGGTGTCCCGATTTTTCGTGCGAGAAGTGTACATGAAATTTGTATCAGATATCTTATGGAAATCTATTCGATGTTACAGATTTTACATTAATAATGTTAAATTTCAGATTTGTTATAGAATTAACATTATTTCTAAAAAAGAAGCGGTTAGATTTAGTACTGGTATGAATGTTAAGTAAAATTGAATAGCTGTACCAAGCATGTGCTGAAAATACTTGTACTTATAATCAACTTAAATCAAAACAATAAGTCGAATGAGATCACCCAATCCCGAATTTGCTTGTTCCATGTGCCGCTTCTATCAGAGATGAAATTAACAGACAGACAATTAAACAGACAGAAATTAAATAACAATGTTATTTTCAGGCCATGGAACTGGAAGCGTTGAGAGAAATCGTAGTTGAAGAAAGGAGCGCTACTGTTGATGGTGGATCGGAAACTCTCTTTGAAACCCCGAAAGTAAAAAATAAGTGCCTCACAAGATCTTTTTCCATCGCATAGGCGCATGGTTGCTACGTACGCCATATTAATACGTCTCAGAAGCAAAAGGAACAACATTACACAGAATAATATAATAGAATATATGAAATAAATTTATTTTTCTACAATGTACATTATTTTAATTACCTACTAATAGTAAAAAAAAAACTCCTTACACTCTAAGTTTAATGATGCAGGAAGTCAACGGGTATCAATCGGTATCGTCAAATTTGATATGTTTCCCTAATTCCTTCTCCGCCTTCCTTAGCAACTTATCCCGTCCTCTTACGCGCTTCTTCTGATTCTTCTCGAACTTGGCCGAACGATCTCTGTCGATTCTCTGCCAATATTCGTCCTCGTCTGCGCCCTTCAGTACACCAGCTCGCCCCTTATATTCGGACGTGGAGCAGAACATCTGGGCGCTGTCGCTATCGGCAAATCGCAAGTGGCCCTCGGTGGCGCCGATTGCCACGTCGATGTATTTGATTTCGGTGGAGTATTGCTTGAAATCGTCCTAAACAGACAGCAAATCACACTCACTTGCATACATTTAGTAAAGCCGAGATGAATTTATAAATTAAGTGGCTACAATCTTTTACCACTTTTACTAAATATTAACACACACAACAGAAATATGTATACAGGGTGTTTCACCGCCAGGGAATTTCTCTATAACTCGTAAATAGTGACATATAGGAAAGAAGTTTTTATAAACTGTTGCAGGATTATGATTCTTCTATAACGCAAAATTGTCAGGATTTATATAGGATATTTCTTAACCTCGGTATAGCCTTGAACTTTCTTTTTTAAATACAATACCCCTAATATTATTGCATTTTTAAAAGCGCCAGTAAATCTTTAAAAAAAAAAATAAGACAAAACATACTTTAGCGCTAAACTCATTAATTGCCGAGATATCTTTGATTTTCTAAAAATTGTGTCGCTTGCCCTATTTGAGAAAAGCGATTATAATTTAATTGCCACTTAGAATAAGTTAATCAAATTTTGAAGTATCTTAGTGCGAACCTTCTTACACCTGCAGGTGTGTTTGTAGTTGTATATTAATATTGTAACGAGCGCCAATTTTTAAACTGGCGGTTTCGGTAGGCACCTCTGGATGGAGCTAGCATAGCGGAAGAAAGAACTACGTACGAGGTTCCAAAGAGGAGCGACAAAGGGCAGTACCGGGTCGAAGATTCGTGATTACTCTCCGGAATCTAGAAGCACGCCCTAGATGTTTCTGGAGGAATCTCGTAGTTTCGCGCCAGAATATAAATAACGCGTGGGGATTGGCCGGCGTGGAGGCAGTCACTCGATACGAGTTGAATAGTGCGGATAAGCAAATAGCGAGTGGAAATAAATACGAGCGAATTAGTACGTGTGATATAAATATCGGTGCAAATAAATCGTTTGCATAAATTAAGACATTAGTAATTAAGTGATTTAATTAATAAGCATTTTTAATAGTAAGTATAGTGAGTGATTTAACTTTAGTGTTTATTTTGATCTAATTTAATAGATTTTTAGTAGTTCGCAAGTGCGTTAATAAATCAAGTTAATTTAAATATATCGCCTGTGTATTTTTCTAAACCCCGACAACGTTTTAAGAATAGAAAAACGTTACAATATACTGTGTGTTTGTCACTAAAGCACAGACTCAGTCAACTTCAAATGGATGTATCTTATGTTTTTAAATAGAACAGAACCCTGTATATGTTTACACCATTGAATTCCTATTAACAAGTGCTTCGATTTTTGTTAAGCATACTATATGTCTATTTTTTTAATTTTAGTTTTCATTAATTTTTCATTGTTGCGAGTATATTTGTAATCTCAGTAGGCCACGCGCGACGATTCTATAATGACAGTGTTTTTTATGTTTAATCGTATTTAGTGCAAGTAATTAAATTATTTGTAGAAAATAAAGTTTTCGAAAGAAGAATTAATTAGTATGGCGTATCTACTAATAAAATGTGACAGAAACTGTTTTCCGGTTTTACATATGTACAGTCAAAAACATCCAAATCCCTGATGGTGAAACACCCTATATAGTGCATCTCCGTTTAGTACGTTAATTAAACAGTGATAAAGTATAATCGATGGATTCATAGATGAATTTAAACACTCTCCAAACATACACTCATTCTATAAAATAAATATAAAAGTTATATTTAATCCTTTGACGGAAACTACAAAGGTTAAGTTTAAGTTCCGCATACTAAAAAAAAAAGAAACGAAAAGATTACGGCATCTTTGTCGGTATACAACCACAACTTATTTGAAGACAGGGCTTCTATGTATAATATGGATCATTAGCTTAATATAAAACTTATTAATGGGTTTCACACTGTATAAATCAAGCAACAACAGCCGCAACACGTTGTTTTAGTTTTATGTTACTAAGGCGTGAATTATTATTATTATTATTATTATTAAGCTTGTCACCGACATGCAATATGAGCTTTCTCATTAATTAATTAAAGCGTAAAATGTTTTGTTTTTAACTACTGAATATAAGTTTTCAACAAATATTTAATTTTTTATGTCGTAGATAAATTTTTTCATTCACAAAAGACTAGAGGTATAAAGAGTTTCAGTATCGTTAATTCCTGAATATAAAACGCTGGATTGTCAATCTACAACCAAAGATTAGGGAAATATAAAATGCAACTATTGGAACCTTCGATTTTTCATTAAAGATTCTGAAACATCGTCTTTTTAGATTAAATGCAGAGTAATTATCTTAAATTTTAATATGATCGCAATAATTATTGCATTTTGATATCGTTAAAATGTGCTTAAAATGGTTTTCTGGAGAAACCACTTAACAATATAGAAGTAAATTGCGGGAAATTTGAATTTTGTTAACTGAAAAGATGCAATAGAATTTTTAACAATTATCAGAGATGCAAAAAAAGTAACAAAAACGCATTTAACCTGGAAATAAAATTATTTATACTGGGTGTCCCAGCTCATAGATAACTTTTCTATTTACAAATATTTTTTCATAAAATTCGAAATTTATTATATTTACATCAATTTTTCATTTATCTAACCTATCTTATTAATTTTTATCAATTTTACCGGAAATATGATCAAATATAAATTTTAAATTGAACAACTTGTATATTTTGGCATAAATTTTGAAGTCTGAAAGCATATGATTAGTTAGTTTTCGTTTCCTTGGTTACCAGAAGTTTGAATTTTTATTTGTCTATCTATAGTGCCAGGAATAGGCTAAAAATATTCCTAATCATTAACATAACACCAAGAAATTGCAAATGTTCCAATCTCTTGTTTTATACGCCTACTAGGACATAACAGTTTTTATATAAAAAGTGACTCTTTTTAAAATAAAACCTCATGGGTATTCCACATAAATCCTTATTAGCTAAATTATTCTCACCTTCATACTTTTCAAATCAGGATACGGCTCTGTTAAGTGAATTTTTATGATAACCCCAGGAATGTAGTCCATCTTCTCAATGCTTTGCTGCTTATCTGATTTTGGTCTTTTCCCATCTAACGACGGCACTTGGTTCTGGTTACTCCCAAACTTCTTCCTATATAGAAACTGCTTCAGTTGTTTCATCTTTGCTTTTTGATCATCTAGGTATCGATTGCGGATCTTCTTCCATTCAACTCTGCATCGTGAAAAAACATAATTTAAAGCACATGCAAACCGTAAGCACTCACTCACTTTGATAAGACTTGTAATCCCAGTTCTTTAATCATCTTCTTCCTGCCTTTCTTGTGTTTCCTTTTCTTTTTCTCTTCAGAATCGTCCATGTTGTCACCATTCTTCGTATCATCGGCTTTAAATTTCTTTTTATTGTCTTCCCCTTCTTCCGTGCTATGTTTGCGTTTCTTCACTGACTCCGGTTCCTCTGCATTACCCGTAATCTCAGCAGTGCCGTTGTTGTCCTTACCTTCGAATGTGACAATACTACACAGCGTTTCGGGGGGCGTCAACAACGACATCTTACATCCCAAAGACTCGAAGCAATCTAGAGCTTCCTGCGCCTCTTGTTCCTTTTCAAACTCCACGAAGGCAAATCCCTTATTGACTTTATTGTGTTTATATTTCGGTATCGACACGTAAGTCACGTTGCCAAACTCTGAGAAAATGGACGCCAGCCATTCGTGTGTCGTGTCCACCTTAATCCTTTCTACATATAATGTACAATTATCCACATTTTCTCTGATATTGATCGGCGTTTTTCTTCGAACCTTTGTTTTATCTTCTGAGAGTTCGAGTAGTTGAGAATTGTGGACAGCTTTTACTATATCTTCCATGCTGCTTGTTAACTTACGGATCTTATTGAACTTGAAAAATATAGAAATATCAATATCTGAAAATTGGAATTTAAATACCTATTAGTACCTAGTGGCATGGCATTCGTTTGCTGTTCTACCTGAATTGTTCTCGACTAAGGGAAGCAAAAATTTATCTTTTGAGAGGTTAGAGTCGCTGAAATAAAATTCCATTTGTTGCATTATAGAATTGTACAATTGTTTCTTCCGATGGCGACCCTTTTTTTGTGAAGTGGACTGATCGTCTACAAATGGTGTTTCAGCAGTATCCATCATCGACTGCTTACTGTTTACACTTGTAATAAAAATTCTTCTTCTTCTTCTTCTTATGGCACCGTGACCCGGATACAAGGTCCACTCAGCCAGTCGCAAATGTTGGAGATTGGGCCAAAAAGCCCGTCTGGAACAGATCCATATCTCTAACTCCATAAACATAACGAAACACTACTGGATAAGTAAAGCTATACACAATCAAGCAAAGCCACAAATAAGCAACAAGTAAGCGGTAGATGAAAGAGTAAGCTACAAAGCACTACGGATAGGTAAAGGGTAATTAGTGCTTTATAAAAGTTAACAGAAACTAAAGCATAATATCATTAGATTTTACAAACTTAAAAATCAGATTAAAAATTTTAACGTTTTCAGAAGCTAAAAGGGTATTGATATTAAACGGAGGCGACATTCCAAGTTGTATAAGATTTTGAGTTAGTTCGTTGATTTGAAGAGATCTTCTAGGGCAGTGGTTCTCAAACTGTGGTACGCGCGAAAATTTTTAGGGGGTACGCAGCCGGCCAACAATAAAATAAAACAACCCGGGACACGTATGGACACGTTGACGTGCGTGCGCCACTAAGGGCTTAGTCATCAGAGTGGGGCTGTGTGGCCGGCCAATCACTCGTGTCACTGTACTGCAGTAGCATTGCCTGTTATTACAAGCTCGCTCTCAGTATTGTGTTATTTTTGTGATGTGTTGTGTTATTCTGCGGACACTCAATCCTGTTGAAACACGTTTACGGACATCTGTTTGAAAACTGAGTCAGGTACCACGTAAGTGAATTTTACAATAAAAATTAACAATGGATAAATGGCTCCTAAAGAAAAGGCCTTATGACTTCACAAAATGAAAGTAGACCTGAACGTCTTGTTACTAATGAGCAGCTCAAGGAAAAAATAAAAAAACCCGAAAAACTGGCAAATGAATATAAAAGTAAAAAGAGAAAATATGACGAGTTGTACTTAAAATTAGGTATTACTTGGACTGGAAGCTCAGACGAGCCTAATCCACAATGCGTTGTTTGTTCAGAAATTTTATCAAACAATTCTATGAAACCTTCTCTTTTAAAACGCCATTTTGAAAGCAAACATGAGAACTTAGTCAAAAAGGAGTTACGGTACTTTGAACGTCTTTTGGAAGACTTGAAAAGTAGGAAAAACACGATAAAACACTTTTCTGGTGCAGAACAAAATGAAAGTGCCCTAAAAGCTTCTTACAAAGTTAGTCATTTAATTGCGAAGTCTGGTAAAAACCATACTATTGGCGAAAACCTAATCCTCCCTGCCGCAGCAGAAATTGTTTCTTGTATGTTTGGAGAGAACGAGGCAAAAAGATTACAGCAATTCCATTATCAAATGATACAGTTTCAAGGAGAATTAGTGATATGGCGTATGACACAAAAGAACAACTTGTTGGAGCAATTCGAGCTAGTCCTTGCTTTGGTATACAACTCGATGAAACCACGGATGTCGCTGGCTAGCCCAACTGATCGTTTGTACGTGGCATTTTCAAGATGAAATATTTGAAGATATTTTATTTTGTAAGACACTTAAAACATCGACAAAAGGTGAAGATATTTTCAATTTGTTAGATTCTTTTTTTTCCGAAAACCAGCTCGAGTGGAAAAACTGTGTGTCAGTGTGTATGGATGGTGCTAAGGCTATGAGCGGTCACATCACAGGCTGGTAGGCCATATTAAAACGGTTTCAACTGAGTGTAAGTTCACTCATTGTGTCCTTCGTCGAGAGGCTTTGGTGGCTAAGCACCTCCCTGATGAACTTAAAGATGTCTTTGATCAGAGTGTGAAAATTGTGAACTTCATAAAAACTAGGCCCCTAAAATCTCGTTACTTTAAAATCTTATGCCAGGATATGGGGAGCCTCCATGAGAACTATTGTACATACTGAGGTACGATGGCTTTCCCGGGGAAATGTTTTGTCCCGTGTATTTGAACTCCACAAAGAATTACATAATTTTTTTACCGAACACAAATCCCATCTGTCTTCTGTACTTACTGATTTTGATTGGCTTTTGAAGTTGGCTTATTTAAGTGATATTTTTGGAAAACTCAACATCTGGAATTTATCCATGCAAGGCAGTGTTTCTGATATTTTTAATATAGAAAAGAAAACTGATGCAATGGTAAAAAAAGATCATTCTCTGGGAAAAACAAATAGAAAATAACAACTGCGAGCCGTTTGAAAGATTACTTACATTTTTGCAAGATAATGAGAAAACATATCTGATTTCACTGAACTCAAGACTCAAATGGGCCAGCATTTGAATGCATTGAAGATCCGCATAAGAGAGTACTTTCCACCTTTGGAGAAACAGTATAACTGGATACGTGACCCCTTTAATGCTGATGCTATGGACACTAACCTGACTATCTTTCAAAAGGAACACCTCATTGAAGTATCATGTGATCCCACGTTGAAAAACAAATATTTGACTGCTGGTACTACATTGTTAGATTTCTGGATCGGTATTGGAAGGAATACAAAGAACTGTCAAGCACTGCTGTTAAATTTCTTGTTGGGTTTTCCACCACTTATTTATGTGAAAAGGGTTCTCAAGTTTAACCTATCTTAAAAATAAATCTAGAAACAAATTAAATGTTGAAGATGATTAAAGATGTATTTAACCAAGTTAAAACCCAATTTTGATAAACTGTGCAAAGGGAAACAAGCTCGCCCTTCTCACTAATCTCTTTGAAAGTAAGCGCTTTTTGTTCTTTAAATTTTGTGTGTGTTAGTTTTTAATGTAATAAAAATGTTTGTAAACAATATCTCTTTGTTTTTATTTAAACATGATGCGTAATTCAGTTTCAAAGGTTAACACTATACTTCTATGCTACATAGAAGGCTTTAAGATTTGTTTAATATTTTAATTATAGTTTACTTAGTACCGGTAACTGAGAAGGGGTACCTAAAATGTTTTGTGGGTAAAAAGGGGTACAGTGTCTAAATAAGTTTGAGAACCACTGGTCTAAAGCGAAAACGTTATCAAAACGCACCGACTCAGTCGCCCCAGCTCTCGCTAGGGTATCTGCTTTTTCGTTACCAGCTATCCCGCTATGACCAGGAATTCCCATTTGGTCTAACTGTGCCGATAGTTTTCTACACTTAACTACAAGCGGGTGCAGTTTAGCAGTATATCTCACTTTAATCAGACTTTCAATAGCCGCTTGTGAATCGGAAATAATAACAGCGTTCGTAATCCGGTGACTTTGACATAAAGAGAGTGCTCTAAAGATGGCAAAGGTTTCCGCCGTAAAAAACATTACAACATGCAGCTAGAGCTCCTTTTTCTGTAACATTCAACTTGGGACAGAAGACGCCATAACCAACGCGTGCTGGATTACCCGAAAGTGACCCATCTGTATAAAACTGGACGCTGTGAGCACAATTGCTTGCAATCAGTCCCAAAAAGTTTTGTTGAACATCAAGGTTATTATACCAAAACATCTATCAATCACCATCTTCGGCGGATTCATAACTTCTCTTGGGTTAAGGGGAGGTTTACATGTATTTGACTGGAAAAATCGATTTTTGGCTTTTTGCATTTTTTGAAAGCTCCAAATATATAACATATATGGTTAAAGCGGTTTCGTAATATTCCCATTGTTTAAGCCGCTACGGCTTATTAAAAGAGCGGGTGTACCGAACACAAACGGAACATATTAGATGTAATACTATATTCGACTCGGGGCTACTCGGGTCGAAATATCATACTTATTGTTTGTTAGTGTATGTATCGTTGACTTTAATGATTAGAAATGCCACTGCAGTCGGGATCACAAATAAACGACAGAGTAGCTATTTATATTACAATAATATGAAGCAATTAGATCCGAAATAAAACGCACATTTGAAGAAACTGATCTAACAATATTTCTTTTACTTAAAACACACTTTTCCACGCTTTAGAAAACTACTTACCATAAAATGTATCGATTTATTGCAGATGCATTTACACTAAATTTCTTAGAAAAGCTGGCTAGAATATGATAGCAAAGGTAACCGCACTACAGATCATCAGAGTATCACAGGAAAAATGGAAGTCGATGCGATGCTTTAAAAGAAATTTTCGCACGATTTCGGATAGGCGACTGAGACAAGACAAGTTTTTGAGCAATTTGTGATTTTTAGCCGTACGAATATGTTACTGTTCAAGAAAAAAAAAAAAGAGAATGCGTTGGAGATGTACAAAAAGGAATGAGTGGACTTTGAAGAAAGGACGTTGGTAAACTGACTGACAAAGTTATTGATAATTTAACAATAGTGTACTATGGATTGGCAATTAGACAACATCCAGATTCTGCATAAAAAATGAAGGCAGCTATTTGGGCTACATTTCATTATAAATGTTCAACCGACGCGGATCCACGACACATTTATTGCCCAAAAGGTGTAGACAGCCTATGTAAGTGGCGCGTTGCAGAAGCCAAGGTTGAGCTTGCTTCATTCATACATGACCCTCTTTTGCAAAAAAAAATCAAGTTTTTTCTAGAGTGATTTCTTGCAAAGATGCATTGGAAAAAATTGTCAATACTGAAACGACTCGTTTAGTTCATGTGTGTAGAAACTAGCTCCAAAAGATTTACACTGCGACCCATAAACAATTCAACCTGCTACCTACATTGCCGCAAATTTATTCAATGAAGGTTACTTTGCTGTATTACAAATATAATGAATGCGGTGGCAATTGCAGTAGGACTTGATGCCAAAAATTTCGTCATCAATTCTGATCGTCAGCGCATACAACGAGCAGAGCAGTGTATGTCCAGCGCTGCAAAACTTGCTGTGCTGTCTAAAGGGAAGCAACAAATTTTGCAAATGCAGAAGTATGAAGAAGAAGAAGGATTAATGTATGGTGCTGGAATAGCTGACTAAGTGTATGTTGAACTATTTGTAAAAAATTTTGCTGAGAAACTTTGAAGGCGTTTTTCTCGAAACATGATTTTTCAAATCTGCGTAAGTTCTAGTTCTTCAAGTGTTCAATATATCAACTTAATTCTTTTGTTTTCTTAATGTAAACAGTTTTTATTGGAGGTTATACCTATAATATACTAAAAATTGCAATATTCCACATTTTTATATCCACATACACACAAAAAAGATATAGAAAATAGTCAAATCAAAGTCCAGGTATCTGCCACATTGTTTGCTTTCGACTTATTTGGTTAAATTTAGGTATAACCTCCAACAAATTTAATATATTTCTAACTCTTCTTTTTATTTTGAATTTCAGATCACTTTTGCGTATGCTAGAGTTTACGCAGTTTGACCTTGTTTTCTGTGCACATTGCTTCCTAGATACAAATAGCGAACGTTATAGTGGTCTTGTCATTAAAAAAAATATATTTTTTTAATGTTCAAGTTTTAATATATTTATTAACAAAGAGCCGTATTTCGTATGTCTTTTCCTTTGTCTGAAAAAAAAGCTCAAAGTTTTTGGACTTTTCCGATATATATATGTAAACCTCCCCTTAAGAGAGTAGCATACCAAGTTATCACTCCTATCAAAGTTCTTCAATGCCTTTCCCCATCTAAAAGCCTTCACTAAAGGGGGAAGTTGACCTCTGTTCCAATTCGGATATATTCTTAATAAAGAACTCCATTTTGCTAGTTCAAGTCTGATAAGATCGGTATTCAAAGTCAAGTGCTTAAGTACAAAATTATTAGCAAGCTGTTCTATTCTAAGGTGGATAGGGTATACACAGGCTTCTGCATGTAAGGCAATTATCGGTGTTGAGCGCCTAGCTCCCAAAGCTATCCTTAGGCCGGCATTTTGGATGCAGACTCCAATTTTGTTGAATTTAACGAAGGCAACAAGGATGCAGCATAGCCTATATGCGAACGTACAATGGCAAAGAATATCTGTAGAAGGCACTTTGGATCTGCTCCCCATCTGATTCTTGTAATACTTTTCATCAAATTTAGCCCCTGGAAGGATTTTCTTTTAACGTCTTCAATAAATTCCTTCATAAGTAATTTAGCGTCTAATTGCACTCCAAGGAATTTAATTGTGGTATAAAATCTCACTCTCATATTATCAATATAAATAACAGGCATATGTATAGGCTGCATACCTCTCTTAAATAATACACCCTTACTTTTTGTTGGTGATATTGAAAGTCCATGTTGAAACATCCAAGAGGAAACTCTCCCTAGTATCCTATTCATACCCGCAGTCATGTCTTGCAGATTTGTGCCCTCAATGAGAATAGTAAGATCATCTGCATACAGCACATCTCCTTCAACTAAAATTTTTGGCAAAGAACACATAAAAACATTAAAAAGCAGAGTAGTTAAAGGGGATCAGTGAGGAATTCCTTGAGATGTACATCTTGGTCCCAAAAAGTGATCAGTCGACTTCACATACACCTTCCTATAGGTAAACAGATCATAAATCACTTTAATAAGATTTGAGGGTACATTTTCTTCAAAGAGCTTTTCTGCAAGGATAGAGATATTAACGTTATCGTATGCCGAGGATATGTCCAAAAATACAGCCAGAACCATTCTGTTTTGTAAAAAAGCGGAGCTTGTTTTCGATATTAAATATGAAATTGCTTCAGCAGTTCCCTTGCACTTTCTAAAGCCCCACTGTCTAGGGTCTAGAATGTCATGTGATTCCAAAAACCATTCCAATTTATTTGCAACAGTTTTCTCAAATAACTTTCCTATTGATGAACCCTGGCATATTGGTCTCCAACCTGATATAGAAAGGGGGTCTTTGCCAGGTTTTCTAACCGGGTGAATTACTTGTGTCTTCCAGCTTGCTGGCACCTCAACAAGTCCACCAAGAATGCGTGTAAAAATTTTGGCGAGTCCCTCAAGGGCTATGTCAGGCAGCTTCTTAATAATGCAATTGTCTATTCCATCGATTCCAGGTGCAACATTCTTAAGTTCTTCAACCACCCCTTTGACTTCGACAAAGCTCACCTCTGTGAAGAGGTCATTATTTCTTGTTTCGAGGACAGGTAATCTGTATTCATTTATGACACTACAAGGTGTTACATTTTCTAAGAGTTTCGCAAAAACTTCAACATGCCTTATATCTATATAGCTTGCTTTCACATGTTTCCCTGAAAATCTTTTAACGTCCTTCCAAAGATCCATTATATTACTATTCCTATTCATCCTTTTCTATTTATTTTGATTAGTCCTTTTAAATTCTCTATATGAGCAATTCGACCTACCTTTAAAGGGTGTATACTTGCTCGATTTTCCTCCTTATTTCGAACATACACAATATAAGGGCCTAGTCTGGCATCTTTGTATTTATAGCAAGGCCTTTTTTTCCATTGAGGTTTCTCAATTATGTGCGAATTGCTTGTATCCATTACTATGTCGTGATCTTCATTACCACTTAAATCACTGCTGTTGGAATTATTAATCATGCGGTCATTAGTTACAAGGGCAGGGGGCACGTGGCCCCCTTCCAAAACACTCATTTAATAAGCAAAAAACGATAGCCGTGCAGCAAAAATAGAAATGAAGAAAGGAAAATAGGGTTAACAAAGGAAAATAATCGCTTACTCAGTATAAATTCACTTAAATTGTAGAGCTCTCAAATTTCGTTGAAACCGGAAGTCACACTTGCAATAAAAATTAATATACAATTTCTGCGTTAACGATGCACATATCACTTTCAATCACCCTAACCTAACTTGCAAACTGTACGCTGCAAAAACAGGCAAAAACCGCAAAAACCGAAAGCTACTAGCGCCAAGCGCCATCTACATTTATACTTCTATACTAAAATAATTTTGAAAATTGCGCTAGATTGTACCTACTTTTCGCACCACTGCGAAAGATGTACAAGGAAATAGGGAAAGAAGCAAATGAGACATCGACGGCAATATCAAACAATTTGAAGGGATAAAAAGGAAATGACGTATTTAATCCGTGTTATACATTTAACAATTTTAAATTAGCCAAATCGGTGCGTTGCAAAACTAAAACAAATCGCCGATTAATCACTGTGGCGTAACGAAAAATCTTAGAATCATAATCCCAATTTATATTTACAAAAATACCTAATGTCACCTAACGCATATTTGCTAAATAAAACAGAGGATACAACCAGAACTAATATTTGATAATAAAACCGTTGAGTGAAGGAAATTGGCGCGTCATCTCTTAGAGAGAAATAACATTAATTTGAGCAGAGAACTGTTTCGATCTATAAACCAAATACCAATGCTGAAATATAAATATATGACCAACGATTGGTAATGTAAGCTGACAAAGAGATGGCGATAAGCTATGCTCACGAATTTATATTATTTGGTCTTGCATAAACGTTCATTTGGGAGTCCACACATCATTAGAATTTAAACTGTTATAGGTTTTTTTGAAATTTTTGGAAAGTCCTCGCACGTGTATTTTCACGAGCTGGGGCGCGGCATGGCAAAAAAAAACGAAATAATATTTGCGGGATGATGGGGGAAGTTCTATTTTGAATTTTATATTAATTGTTCTGGTTTTTGTAAATCATCGTATATTTATTTTTTATATTAACAGTTTCTTTTCTTTCCTTTGATTCTTTGCAACGAATGTTTGATGTTTTAACCGAAATTTGCATGATGCTGTGTTTTTCTATGTCCAGTGTATTAAGAATTTGAAATAGAAAGAAATTGCCAAATAATAATTTTATATATCGATTTTTTTGGCAATGATTTCGCGTAGTATAGAAAAAAACCACACACATAAGGTCAGTCATCGGGGTCTCAATTTCTAAGCCTGACATATTTACTTCAAACAACAGCCTCCAATATAATATGGCAGTTTGTTGTTGTTTACATTGGTGCCTGCATTAATTAGTTTCCTCAGGTTTACTCATCCGCCTTAATCTACATGATTACTGGTTTTCATTTATTTTACGTATTTCATTAGTTTTAAATTATCTCTGCAGTTTTAAAAAGAAAATTAATGAACCTTGATAAGATGAATTGTGTAAAATGTAAAGTTAGTGACCATTTACGTGATTTGTTATACTGGGTGAGTTTTTTATCTTGAGACAACTGAATATCTCTAAAACACTGCATCAAATCAAAAAAAGATCTTAATAAGATTTGTTATAATGTAGGGGACTCATTAATGCCCGGTAACATAAAGCGTGTATAACCAAATGATTAGTTAATCATTTGTTAGCACTAACAAATTGTTAAGTAAAAGTTGAATAACATAAACTTAACCATTTGTTAAATGTCGAGTAATTAGTTAACAACTGATTAATGGCTGTTGTAAACTAGTTAACTGTAAATTTACTAAAATTGATAGTTCAGTTTGGTTCCAATATAGGGCCAACTTGAAACTTTGACGTTTTCACCTAGAAATTCAGTAATTGAGGTTTTGCTTCTGGCTTATGTCAAGTAATCCAAAACGGATATATGGAATGATTAATCATCGTCCTCCAATGAAGAACTATTCGATATACTAGACAACATATATGATAGACGTCATAGACCACAACTATTGAGAGAAGAATCATGAAAATATAAGAAAAAAAAGGCAAATAAAATAATGATTTGGTCGTGTTGATTGTTCTTTTTCATAAAGTTGTATAATGTAAATAACTGCTCTTTCATCCTTAACCCAGTAGTACTATGACAATTAAATTCAGATATAATTTCTGCTCATACTTCGTTTTTTTTTTTTTTATTTTTAATAGATACTCCATCCTTTTTTTTAATTTTCAACTACTCCTTTATAATTTTCAATGATCGCTAACAATGTGTGTTTCTCTTGTACCGTAAAATATCTGGCTCTTCTCACGGCATTTCCCTACTCATTATGATGCATAGTGTCAAATTTAGTGATAATATGGTCAGAAATCAAATGTTGAAATTACACCTACCTAGCCCCCATAATTATAAAAATGTAATGTAATAATCACTAAACGTATATATTTTAAACTTACTGCTGCTATCTTATTCCAAATTAATTGATCAGTGATCAAATTGAATCAAAAATAAAAATTCTGTCAAAATGTCAAATAGATTTTCCGTCTAAGTTCACATGTTCCGCCATCTATTAATGCATTCATGCACGGCAACTTTCGTTGGACATTCGGCACATTTCGTGCTTTAGTAAATCTTAACAAATGTGTAACTACCGGAATAGCGGTGGTTAAGTTAACAACTGATTTAACAAATGATTATCTCCTAACAAACCTTTATGTTACTGATTTTTGCTGTTATCCATTGATTAACTTTGACAAATGGGTAACTATTGTTTATGTTACCGGGCATGAATGGTGCCGAACTCGATCTAAATCTCCCCTCCTCCCCTCCCTCCCCCAAGTGGGAGGGGGACAACTTTGAAATCTTAAATGGGAATCCTCATTTTGTATTGCAGATTCGGATTCTACGCCATCAAGTATGTAGCTTTTGTTTGAAACTTTTTTTTCGATTCGTAACAGATTGCGCTGTAATCGCAAAAAACATAATTGTGAACGTCTAAAAAAAATACATAAAAAAGAGAAGCAAGCAAACATGATTTTGTTTTTTTTTATTTTAACATTAAATAACATTGTGCCACAACTTGTACTATCAATTCCCTAACATCAAAAATTTTTCTTTTCCATTTTCAATTCGAAATTAAAATTTGTCGGCCCAAAAAAAAAAGTGTGTATCACACTTGATCACATTGCCAGAGACATTTTTGCGAGTATTCGTCCTTGTGGGTGAATAAACCGTACTCATATACTGTCAAAACTGTACTTTTCTGCTAGTCCATTTAGTAAATCTAGGTCTGACACAAATCAAATAATCAAAAATCATTTATTTATGCTTACATTTATCGTGATGCCCGGTGCTTTCAACAAAATGTTGGCGGCTCCAGGCTTTCCAAAAATTACATGGTTTTTTTTTTTTTGTACGGTTATAGCTGTATTCTAGATATATTTGGACCAATAGATAAAATGCTTTTGTGAGAACAGACTGTCGCCATCTCGTAATCACCGTCAGTCTAAAGTCTAAAATGGTAATGGATCCAGAAATAATACTGCTATAGGTAAGTTAGGTAGTAGGTGTATAAATTCTGTTTTATACATAACCAAATACAATAGAAGATTTTCTACCTAAAAATGATTTTGATATTGTTACTTTTTCCATTACGCTAAAAGAATAGATTAATATTTAAAAACTACACAATTCACTACCTTTTAAATATATTTAAAATTATACGTTTTTGAACGTGTCTAGTGTCTACATATAATTGGCTAGTTGGCTACTGTCATTATATGGTCATTATGCTGTCAGTTTTAAAGAGATAAATAATAAAATTAACCGGTTGTAGCTGAAAAAGAGTATCTAAGCAATGAAAAAATACGTAATTTTATTGTGTTTTCAACTAACAGTAAGTAATAACACATTTATAACATCGCAAGCGCGGGTAAAAATAACATTATTTCCAAGGTAGTTTTATCGGAATTCACAACAGAAGATTGTTGGGTGCTGGGATACAACAAAGCGAATCTACTATGCTCCTCTTGCGATCAGTTATCCAAATTTAACCTAGATATACTAAGGTATGTATTAAACGAGGAGTAAGTTTTATTTTTGTATTGTTCTCTCTTATACAGAGATCATTGCAAGGAATGCTGCCATCCCGATGAAACTTCTACGGCGACGAAGAAGTACGCCAAAGCGGTTTTAGAAGTATGTACCTGTAAGTTCGGGGTCTATCCTCAGATTCAAGCGTTCATAAAAAGCGAACGGCCCGCAAAGTTTCCGAATTTACAAATTAAATACATCCGAGGCTTAGATCCGATTATAAAGATGTACGACAAGGATGGATTTTTGAAAGAGACTGTGGCGATAGAGAAATGGAATACGGATTCCGTGGAGGAATTTTTAAATACTCATCTGGAAACGGGAAATGATTATCTGAGTTCAAATTTAATATGATTTTTTTTTTTATTGAACATTAAAAATGTGTTAACGTAAATTACTTGTTTTTTTTTGGCTATACTTCCGTAAGAGGACCGCTGATTTGGTGATTTATATGCATATTAACGGAAACAGCATGTGTTCCTGAGTGTAAAATAACTATTCATTTTTTGAGCAAATGAAAACAAAGTACTAAAAACAGTGTTCGAAAAGTGCTATTTCGAGGTTATGTGCGAAGCGTTTTTGACAGATATAAGGCGTGGTTAATGGTGTGGAAAGAAAAGTTACTAAAATTTAGACAAAACAGGCGCAAATTTCAAACGAACTAGATCGAATTGTGACTGAAGTTGTCAGTTTAGCCATTGCAGTTAATTTTTCTCTAAATCCTCCTCTTCTTTATGGTGCGTAGTACAAATAGGTATACTACTTACATATGTTAAATCCGTCAAAAACGTTTTGCACATAACCTCGAAATAGCACTTTTCGAACACTGTTTTTAATACTTTCTTTCCATTTGCTCAAAAAATGAATAGCTATTTTACACTCAGGAACACATGCTGTTTCCGTTAATATGCATATAAATCACCAAATCAGCGGTCCTCTTACGGAAGTCTTACCTTTAAATAATTTACAGTAAGTAAAATTTTAAAGTAATCTGTGTTAGGTAGTTTGCTTCATACTTTTTAAAAACAGATGGCAACATACGAGCATATATATGTAACTTGCATTTTATATTTTCACTGTGCATTAGGAATAAATAAAATAAAAGTTCCTAAAGTGCAAGACCACAAAAAAAAAAAAAAAAAAAGATAAAAAATAACGCTTCAACATGAAAAATATTTTATTTCGTAACTAATTTAATAATATCGTCCTCTACAATAACATTTTCTATTTTTTTTAGTTTCTTATCAATTTTACGTTGCAATTTTTCATCACTTGTAGTTGCTCCATTAAATTCCTTAAATTTTCTCTTAACCTTCTTATAGAGTTTCTCTTTCGAGATAGCTTCCTTTTTCAGCAAAATTTGAGAAATACATCTACTTATTCTGAAAATTTCTGTTCCCACTTCATTATTACCATTTTGAATTTCTTCACCAACTCCATTTGATTCTAATGTAGCATTAATTTTTGCCTTTTTACTAGGCGGATCTTCTAAACTGATTTCAATTCCTCCATTGTCTTTATTTTTGCGTTTCTTCTTTTGTTTCTTTGGTTTTTCTACATCCAAATGTGTATTGTCGTCTTCTCCTAAACAATTTTTTGATTTGTCCGTTATTTTACTGTCGCTATTTTCGTCATTATCCTCAGGAAGTGATTTTTTCTTTTTAGTTTTCATAATTTCATTAGCTCTTATCTCGCTTTTAATATTATTCCCTTCGTTAGAATTATTTTCCTTTACCCGCGTATTTTCCATCTTATATCTCTCTATAGTGTCCCAAACGCCTTCAATATCATTTATATTAGTCCTACCCCCACTTGAACTTTTGATAAAATTCTGTAAAATATTATATAGAAATTAATAATGATAAATTTGTTTACAAAATTCAAATTTCCTGTGATAAGTTTTAATGACTTCAACTTTGCAATATTAGAATTCCCTATGAAGATAAAAAGCAAAATCTCAATAAATATTACAACCATTGTTTATATACATACTAGTTAGTCAACCTTATGGACAAAGTAGTTAACGGATTTTTGAACATTTTGGACAAAAGCGGTAGATGGCAGCACGCCGTTGATGTCCGTCTCGATTTAAATATAAACTTTATAGTTAGACTACTACATACAAGATGGCTCTCTTACGTGTCGGTAAAATATTATTTAATTGCAATAGTTACCTCGTAAGTTGTAGGCAGATTGTAGGTGAGGCCCGGGGGAAGGAGAGGGTGGATAGGCGATGACGCTGTGATGACGCGCCACACGATAATTCTCGTGTTTACATTGAAATGTTTGTTTTATTAGGAAGAATAAATATTTAGTTTGATAATACATAATCGTTATTTTTTTTACCATTTTACTTTACTTTTTTTAGTTTCTAATTTAATGTTATGCTCTATATATGTGAGTAGTTCTAAGTTTTGTGTTATATTTAGGTATATAATATTTTTTATTTGATTTACTTATGTTTACTATTGCATAATAGTAGAAATTCGTTTTTCATTATAAACATAAACATGTAGTTTGGGAGTAGAAATCGCCATTTATATTTACATATATGCACCACGTTACTTACTAGGTTTGTTTGTCTGATCTAAGCAGATCCATGGAATTTTACGCGTTTGTTTGTATTTTAGAGCATAATTTGTGCGTGTTTGTTTGTTTAGAGCAAGCAAATCCAGATCACAAAGAGGTTGCTCTTCCTGCTCGCGGTCCGACGTCCGAGCAATTACGAGCAATTTGTGCAACATAACCTAATCGCGCTAACACCGTGTTGTAAACTGTCGTTTGTAAATGTAATCCGATTTATAACTGCATCAAATATGCACGATATGGATAATATAATGATACCAATGTGATTGATGTAAAGAACGATCATTATATTTTAAAAACTTCACTTGGTAGGTACATAAATACTAGTATATGATGCATTTTTATCGTAGCCTAGATTCATTGGTTTGAAAAATTACTTTTACTTTTCCTATTCATAATAGCTGTGACAATAAGTAAATAATAAAATTAAGGTTATATTGCAACCGACCGCGTTTGTTTGTACCATTTTTAAATCCAACTCTGAGACGCTCTCAAGTTACTCTGATGACGTCAGTAGATACTCCTCCAAGCACACAAACAGACAAAGCTATTAAAAACAGCATACATGATGACGCGTTCGCGCTCTTTCTCTTGATTGGCTGAAAAGTTACGATGTAATCTTATATATACGGATGTTGCCCCCCAAAGGTTACCTCGTAACTTTTCAGCCGCTCAAGAGAAAGAGCGCGAATGAATCATCATGGTGTTTTTAATAAGTAAACTGGTGCATATATGTAAAAATAAATGGCGATTTGTACCCCCAAACTACATATTTTTATCATTATATAAAAAACGAATTTCTATTATTATGTAATAGTAAACATAAGTAAATCAAGTAAAAAATGTTTTGTAAATATCAGAAAAACTATATAAATTTCCTGCCTTTGCACCAGTTGAAGTTAGCGACAGTACCGCTATACACGGGAGAAGCGAAGATAGCAATAGGAGAAAGGAGGAGAAGGTTCGAACGAAAAACCCGGGTTTTATTAAAATTTTAAATATAAAAAGGCCATCGAACTACAGATTATATATTATCAAACTAAATACTTATTCTTCTTAATAAAACAAACATTTTCTGATCATTATATAATCATAAATATAAGTAAATTAAGTTAACAAAACAACTTATTAATTTAAAAACTAAGAAAATAAAAATTGAGAAGTAGATTTATGTTTTTTTTTCTCGGCAAATTTTCGTCCTTTTAGATTTAACTTTTCTCTTTTCAGTGATTTTTGTTTTAAGTTTAAATATTTTATTCTTAAAAGAAGAAAACCTCAATTTAGAAAATTGTTCAATTAATGTTTTGTCAACAAGAACGTGCCTTGCAATATACTTTCAATTTCTTTATATTTATAACAGAATACTTCAGAATTCTAATCTTCTAATGTAAACAAACACGAGAATTATCGCGAGGTGCGTCATCACAGCGTCACATGCATCCACCCTCCCTTTTCCCCAGGCCACACAATTCGCCAATGCCAGTAAATCACCGATACGGATTTCGTCGTTTCCACAGATGGATAAAACACAGAAATCTGTCTCTCACTCTGACCGAGATACCTGTTATATTTATCATGTTTTCAAATCAATTTACATTCACCGATAGAGTGCACCACTTCCCTGGGCAATACTTTATTTTTCCAAAAATGCATTACGTTGACTAACTGGATATATTTAAACAGTGTTACAACTCAATGTTTGATTTAAGTGAAGAAGTGAATGAAAACAATATTATATACCGATCTTAAGTTACCAGTACTAGTTTTTTAGATTAATTTATAACTTAGAAGTATTTATACAAATTGACATTTACGGTTGGTAGTATTTCTGCTGTTTAAATAACGTTATGTATTTCACTCATGAACTCACATTTAAATATTTGACATTTTTATATATTATTGAGGTTATGTAGGTCTCCCATTATTATTATTATTTCATTTGATTTATTATAGAATTTCATTAAATTACTACCGGGTTATCAAAATTGCTACTTACGATAAATTTAGCCTTCTTTCTAGGTACATTATTATAATTCGATATTGTATTCAACAGCTCTTTGTACTGAGGTTTCATGTTGGGTTCGTGCATGATAATCGATTTAATCATTTCCATCCAGGATTCCTGCTTTACTTCCCCTTTCTTTGTCTTCTCCACGAAATCTTTACCGCTGTAGCGTTGCTCTTCCGAGACGCATTTCGTGTGGACATTATACTCGTCTCCTCTAAAATTTAAGTCCGTTGAAAGTTGCTGAAGTGATATCAATGTGTTAAAGATCGACATACTTGAAGTCTTTGAAACAATCAACACATGTTAGGAATTTCTCGGTGCGGCAAGTGAAACTGTAATGTTTCTCGACACGTGGTTTTTGTAAACTTTCACCGCAATGATTACACGTAAAAACAACCATTTTTTTTGTATATGTTAAGTGTTGAAAGAATGTTATCTGTTAATAAAAAATGTGGACATTCCTAATGGTTACCGGCGGTTTACTTATTCGGAAACACTCTGTATTTGTCTATCCAATACCCCACCTCGTGTTAAATTTGGTCAACGGTCTAAACTTTCTTCCAGCAACAACCAGAAAACATAACCTATTGCTAGATAATAATCATAGCATATAATAAAGTAAGCAACCCCACAACTCCATTCAGTAAAGGATAACTTCTGCCATCTCTTGGCAGTTTATTGTGAGGTATGGATTCCAGCTACTAAATTCATTAATTAAATTAGTTTTCATGTAATACTTTATACATTCTGCGTAGAGATTAAAATAAAAATTGCGTAATGTATTTCTCTTATTTTAACTATAAAATAGTTTTTTTACTTGATCATTTTTGCACAATGAGTCTTTAGCGCCATCCCTCGACGTTATTTAGCACTAAATAATTTTGAAAGTTGCACATCATGTTTTACAATTAAACTTATGTACACTCTGTTCATTCATAATTCGCACAATCTTCGATTGTTTTACGATATAAGCAGCGTCCACTCAACAAATTTGTGAATGTGTATTCACCATCTGTTCGGTACAACATCGAAACGTGTTTAAGTTAGTTACATTAATTTAGCTGATTTACCGCATTTTTTTAAGTAAAAAGCATGTTTTTCTTTCTCCTTATGTAATTACCCAGTGAACCAAATTCAAATTACCCGCAATTATTTTTAGTAACTTCAACTTAAAGGTATTCAAATAACTATTAATCTAATACAAAATCGCAGGTCATTTCATGCTTTAATGTTGAAGTTACTAAAAATAATTTCGGGAAATTTGAATTTGGTTCACTGGGTAGAACTATCCAAAACGAGATCTGATTTGAGAGAAATTAGAAATTGAGGCATGAATTAGTTTCGTAATAAAACAAGGAGACAGTTTGCAATTTGACTTTTCGTTTGTGGGATGAAAGTAGTACGATCTATTATATTCAAGGATTGTGCAAATTATAAGTGAATATATGCAGTAATTTAATTATAATAATTAAGTAAACTTTTTTAACCGATTTTTTTTTTTTTATCAAACTAAATAACAAATTAACTTTACAATCTTTGCCAATATTACTGCATTTGTGCCTTCGATTTTGCTGCATAATTCGTTTCTGCAAATCGAACAAATCTAGTAGTAACTTTTGAAATGCGAAATGCGGTTCACCCAGTTTCAACAGATTTGTTCGTTAATAATTACGCTGATAGATGTTTTATCTTTCTCAGTTATTTACAGAGGGAATCTTTTATGCTGTGTTATTTACGAGCCAATGTAGAAAGTATAGACCCAACGAACAGATCTATATGGATCTAATGTTTCGCAAAAACACGCGATTATGACACAAATGACAACACACCTGTCAGATAATATCGTATTCCGATCTTACCGTCAGTTATGTGTTTATATCATCTCTATTTTTGAGGGTGCCAGTTGAGAAATCGACGGCAAATTTGCGAAAATGTAAAATTCTAAGTGGTTCTTCAAATACAGACGTACATTTTGCGTGCTTATTTATTGCGGGGGTGATTCTCCATGATATTGTCTCCGCTTACGATCAGCGAGAAATAATGCGTTAAAAATGTGTGAACCTTATCTCTACAAACTAATTATTAATGTTATCTCGTCATAAATAATTTACGACGTACATAGACATGGGTTCTGCTATTAGCACCGATGCGTTACCCTATCGGATCGTAACGAACGTAAGTGATTTCGTGCGAGGCACGAAACGTAAACTCAGTGACAGGGACACCCAGGAAGATGTGGAGAAAGTTATCGAAATAGCAATGCACACTCCGAAAAGGTACTTAAAATATGATTAATCCCGATCAAACATTGAGGTTATTTTTTTTTTAAGGAAAAAGGTGGAAAGTACTGCGCAGTACATATATCAGGCCCTCTTCAAGGAGGGCCGGAATAGTGACATCAGAGTAAATGCGCTCGGTGAGGAATTTTTACTCCACAAAATATACCTTTGCCAAAGTCCGTATTTTGCGAGTATGTTCGGAGGTAGCTGGTTGGAAACTGAGAAAAATTCCATTGTGATTGACGTCGTAGATCCTTTGATTACCGTTAATTGTAAGTAGAGCAATACCTCGCATAGTGCGGATCATCGTTTTGAGGGATAATAAGATTAAAAGAAAATTAAAACATCTGTTTACACAACATATTTGACTAATTTTTGAGTTTTTTTTATGCTGATAACTTATAGTTTACAAAATATAATGAAGAAAGATATTACATAACCTCAATATCATAACCTATAACTTTGAGAATGTCACCAAATTGATGTAAGAGTGAAATAGAGAATGCATGAAGTTAGCTTTGAACAAAATATTGATGATTTACAAAAATATACTCACATAAATTACCTATTAAAAAAAAATAATTTCAAGTATTTTCTCAATATTAATGCCACATATAAATTGACTTTTGATAATTGAATGTAATTTGCCCCTTGGCAAAATTTAAATTCTCCATAATTATTTTTAGTAACTTCAACAGAAAGACATCAAAATAACTAGTAATCTAATAAAAAAAACCATTGGTAATTTCATGTTTCAATGTTAAAATTACTAAGAATAATTGTGGGAAATGTAAATTTTGCCAAGGGGGTGACTTTTTAACAATCACTTTATATTTTTTTTCTTTTTTGCATTTTTGATCATTTCCAGTACCCGAGTAAATAATATTTTTCTCACACCTAACCCTAATAGGCAAATTTAAATTTTCCCGCTACTATTTTTAGTAACTTCAACGTAAAGGCATTAAAATAACTATGAAGGTAGTACAAAATAGTAGGTAATTTTATGTTTCAACGTTGAAGTTACTAAGAATAATTGCGGACAATTTAAATTTGGCTATGTGGGATTTAATACATTATAACATGGACTTTTTTCTTATTTTCTTTATTATTCTTTTTTATGGATGGTTCTACATCAGAAAATCATGATAAATTTTCTTTTGGTGTTTATCCTCCATCACTCAATATACATATTTCGAGAAATATTTCAAACTATGCTTCTAGTTTTACATGTGAGCCACTTGCCATTCATATTAGTAAAACCGAAGAACATAGAGTTGAAAATGCTTTGATAATATCCGATTCAAAAAGTGCTTCATTGGTCTTTCAACATAAGAAGGTTTTTGGCCACAACTTAGTTTGGGATATTCTTGAGAAATTTTATCAATTGGAATTTGATAACATTTATATTGATTTATTTGGGTTCATAGTCATAATGGATTGTATGGTAATGAAACTGTAGATCATTTAGTAAGAATAGGTGGGAATCAGATTGTCTCTAATTTTAAATTATATCATGGTGATTTTAATTATATCACTGACAAGAAAATTATATATATAAGATTATTTGCAAATTCAAAATTATGTTAATCTTAATTTTCCGTGGATATCGAGAAGATCTTTCATAGATTGAATAATATTGAAATTTGATTTATACCTTAACAGCCAGAAATATTACATAGATATTTTTAAAAATATATTTTATAAATATTTTTCGTGAGAGGTTTTTGCATATATTTTTCATATTTTTTCTAAATGTAGATAAAATATTCAATTAAAATATTTATTCCATATTTTAAAATTAATGTAAGCGCTATATTTTTTCTAAAATATTTGTAAAATATTTATATGAAAATTGAGATTTTTTATGCAATCTATTTAATTTGTCAAAATGAACTAAAATTGTTCTTGGTTATTTAGAATGTATAACGTCGATAACGAAAAGTTGAAACATACATAGAGTTGTCTAAAAGGCAAGAACTTGTTTTTTCACACTCACCATACAAGTTAATAATCAATAATTCTGGCATCTTTTTAAGGCATACTGAAGGTTTATCAATTAATCACTATTTTTTAATTGAAGTGTTCTAAATAAAAAACAAACGTATTTATTATCATTTTATTTGAATAAGTTAATAAAAATGAAAAATACTCATTTTTAAGTCTAGCCTTGGCTGGTGCCAGGTACAACCCTATGGCTTTTTTCATATCTTCGGTAGTGGCGCTCTCATGGCGTTTCCTTGTGGCCTCTAAAATAATGCCAATTGTATTAGATCATACCATGAATAAAACATCGTACAACATTATCAACACCTACTAATACATTTGGAGCATTTACAATAATTGGAGTGGTAGCTACATTCTAATACTTACGATGCTTATTTTTACTTTATTTCATAATATTTGAAAACATTCTACGTACAAACAATAAAACAACACAACGTATTCTAACCTCTATTTGAGGTTATGACGCTTATCTACCGAGATGAATCTCTTAAGCAAATCAACTAGCAATCTATCTGGTAGATGCAGTACATATATGATGCATAAAATTCCTACAATTATATTATTAAACGATTTCTGTACATAGCGATATTGAGCATTCCAATTATCTTATAAATGCCATGTAATGTTCAAAGTTTTGCTTACCTCGTAGTCACCACAAAAATAAAAACACACCCCGCAACAATTAATTACACAGTTAACCCTAATCTGCCCTAATCGTATACTATTATAAACTATAACATGTAACGGACAAACAAATGAAAACGTTGATGATACGCACGTGCGCGTATGCATTCTATGTATCTAATCCATAGACGCATGAACAATACTAAATCATATAACACCGGCACCGTAATGAATAGAGGTGTTGTGTTGACGTTCACAACTTACAAATATTACAAATAATATAATACAAAACGCAGATATATTAATAGAAAAGTTACAGCGCTCAACTTAGATACTAATTAAATCATATTAGATATATATTATCTAATTTAATCTTTAAACTATCATTTTAAATAGGTACATACCTACTTAATATGTATGCATATTTTACCATTTTATATTATTCGTCCTACGCACCAAATGTACAAAAGCAAAAATTCAATCTTTTTTTTATATGAAATAAATATTTACAGAAATACAAAGCAAAATATTCTTGCAGAGTTATGAAAAATATATTGAGAAAACATTTGCAATAAAATATTATTAATGCTACATAACATATATATTTTTTAAATGTTTTGCTAATATATTTTCTATAATATATTTTATGCATATTATATTAATATGACTAATATTCAAGAAAGATTTAATATTTTTTAAATATTTATAAAATATGAAATAAATATAGTTGGTCACTGGGGTATAATTTGATTATGTACAGATATGTTCGTGCCAGGAATAATATAATTTATATCTGGTTTAAGAAAACTCCTGAAGTTTTTCAGCGACGGATAAAAATCAATTTTTCTTATTAGAAGATGAAGATAGAGACTTTACAACTTGCTGATCAATTGTTTTAGCTTTTTTTTAAGGTGTTTAATCACCTTAAAAAACTACATTTTTAATCACATTAATATCTAGGTCACATTAAAAACGTGTGTAACATTCGGTTGATATTAGTATACATACATTGATATGAGAACTACATTATTTCATTGAGAACACATTTAATAATAAGCTTAGCCTGATCACGAAAGCATTGTCAATAGAAAAGTTCACTATTTAGAATCCTATTAGTTGCATTACTCACGATTGTTGTTAAAACGCAACGTTGACTAAAAACTGAACCAATCCTTTCAGTTATGAAAGAAAATCTATTAAAACTGCGTATAACCTCATTAAATTTGACAATTGTCATTTCGTACAGTTCATTGTAAACAATGTTGGTGTGCCTGAATTTGTTTCAGACGCTGCATACGTCATAAGCAAATATGACGTAACTACAAACATTCATGATCTGGCCTGTATGTTTCACCTTGCTAAGGATCTTCAGTGCAACTGGTCAGCCAAACACAGAGAAATTCGTATACATACTTAATAATCTCATTCAATTATTCTTCCACATTAATATCTGTTTTATTATGCAACTTTTGTTAAGATATTTTTACGTTAATGACCTTATTTTAACACGTTTAATCACACTGTTTCCTAATTGAGAAAACCAGACTATGCGAGGTATCGAATTGCTATTATATTCTCGACAATCCACAGCATGTTCTCTATGTATTTTGATTTTCAGCCTTAAAAGTAGTATTTGGTTCTTTGTACTGTGATGAAATAATCCTTAACCCCGTGGACATTATACCGATTTTAGCAACGGCAACTATGTTTCAGCTGGACGGTATAATTGACAAATGTCGCGAGGTGATGTTGGAGACGATTAATCCGAAAACCGCCTTGGATTATTACATGGCCGGCTGCCAATACGGCGACAATAAACTGAAAGACAGTTGCGTTAGGTGGTTCCTCATCAATCTGATGGGCCACTTCTACAATCTGAACCAGCTGGAGCAGTTGCGCTCCATACCCACGTCGCTGATGGTGAAACTAGTTTCACATTCGGATCTGTGCGTCATGAAGACGGAGATCACTTTATACGTCTTGCTGACGCAATGGATGTATTTGCGATTGCATCCGGACGCTAATACTGTTTCCGCGCAAGAGATATCGAATTTTTACGCGTCGCGGAAGGAACAGATGCCCTTCTTGTTGATGGAGGAGGGACAGAGTTACGTGAAAGTCTTCCAGAACCTACGCTTGCAACATCTGATATCGCATCACATGGACGTGGAGTTGCTGCTCAAAGATAACATCCTACCGAAGAATTGGATACACAACGTCGTATTGAAACAGTGGAGAGCCACTTTGAAAGTCAATCAGAACGAGGAAAAAGGCCCGATCGAATGCAGCGATGAGATGTTTCTTGCGACCAGTTTACGCTGTGGACGCACTTTAGAGTCGAAGGAGAAACACATGTGGCGTTGGACTGGCTTTCACTACGGCGTGGATTTAGTGATGATAGCCGATGAACGTAGTTTGATAGTCAAACGAAACCACAGACCGGAATTCGAACAGCTATTAAGTCTACAAACGATACGACACGTCGATATCAGAGTGACTGTCTATACGTTGAACGAGCAACGGCAGGTCACGTATTGCCAGTGTTCGGGGATAAAACATTTGCCGTTGGAGAAAGGGGAAGAGGTGACGTTGTTGACGTTCGATCAGGTCAATTTTCCGCTAGTTATTTCCGCTAATATACTGTTTTTGACGCCCGGTGACAAGGATAACTTGTTGGAAACGATACAGACTATAACATGAATGGAACCAGTGCATTTACGAGAATCGTTTATTGTATATTTTGTATTTCTTATGTAATTATAACAAATAACACAATTTTGTTTATATATATTATGTGTATATATATATATATATAATAATAATAATTTCTATTATATTTATCTGTAATATTCGATGTATATGTATTAATAATATTTTTTTTAATTAATATTAATTAGTATTTAAATTCAAATTTCCCGCCTTTCTTCCCTCATCGCTGTCAATCGAGAAGCAGGAAAAATGTCAACAAAAACATACAAACAGCGTCGGCAAAATTCATAACCTTCAATCACGACAAAGAAGAGAATTCAAAAAAAGATGGCCATTGCGTGAGTACCTATATTCAAAATTTGCAAGCTGTCAGGCTGACAGGGTGTTACTTTTTTGAATGTGCGTTCATGTACGCACTTAAAAAAACCTCGAAAACTCAAATGACTGTCAAGAACTGTTTTAATAAGAGCCAAACTTTGCTTCCTATCAGCTAGAATGAACTCAAAAAAGGTATGGCGATTACACCCAGTTAAAATGTGCTGGTTTTCTTTCTATGCATTGTTGTCAGTGAATAAAAACTTAATTTTGTTAGAAGGCGCTTGAAAATCCGTCAAATATTTGAACTTCATTCTTAAACTTTTGTGTATTGCGGCTTTCCCATGATGACTGGAAGAAGATCGTTTGGAAAACACAATCAAATGCACTGATTGTATCTCCATCTTATTTTAATACAAAAATTGATATGGCGGTACCTAGTTCCAAATGAAACCCAACAATAATTTGGTGATTTATAAGGTACTACACCATTGATTTCAAACCGTAAATTAGGTCGAGTTAATTTTAGACAAAACAGGCGCTAAATTCAAATTTAAGACTTTGAAACATATTTTCGAGCGATTTCGTGTGTTATACGCCATCCATTTTTCGTTTGCTAAAATGCATATTTTTGAAACACTTTGTTTTTAAAGTGTGTTATTGCTTGCAAAAACAAATACACACAGCGCAGCGGGGGTAATCTTACGATAACAATTTGAAGGGGCAAAAAGCAAAAGGGCACAAGCGCATTTCACTAGTCTTGAGTTATGATTATTTAACGGCATAAACTTCTCCACCTTGATCTCTTTGCACCCGTACCTTTTTGGTTCTTATCCTTTCATTTCAATTATCACTTTGTCTGTCGCACAAAAACGTCTCCCTCACTTTGGAACGCTTATATTTTGAACAAAAATGCTTGTACCAGTTTCAATTTCACTACTTAAAGCGCATTCATAGCGTGTTTGTTGCAAAAATGACGTTTTGAAATAACCACATACTAATAATACTAGAAATACAAAGCAGCGCTTTTGTACCGCTGAGTGAAAAAAAAAACCGCCTTTATTAAATTTTGCAGCGCATCAAATCATAACATAACAATGGCCGCGTTCAGAGTACGTAACTGCTCCCAGCAGCAGCAGCAGCTACGTACTCTGAACGCGGCCAATGTTAAAAGTCAGTCCATATCAAAATTTTACCTATACTTACGAAGAATTACTAGAAAATTAAGCTGGTTTTCTGCTAAAAAAAATCCAGCAATTAAACGTTTATTCATTTTCTTTTTCTATCACTAAATGTAATGTGAAACGGACGACAAATCCGCTAAATTTGGCAGCACTGTTTTGTATGGTGGTACAAAAGCTTGTAGCCTAGCAACGCGCCATGCTTTTTTCAAATAAAACAAATCTTGAATCTATCTAACCCAAGTTTTTGTAATCTGTAAGTAGATTTTCTGAATTATTCTGTCCTTTTTTCACATTTTATGCTTTGAATCATGTGTAACGTGCAGTAAAAACGAATTACGTGAGTTTGAAGGTTCTGTTTTTCTTATTCTTTCTTATTATTTACTTAAGTACTATGGCAAGCTATCATGTATTGAAATTATTAGAAATAATTGGATTAAATGAATATGAGTTTGATCATGTCGAAAAAATGACGTATGACGGTTCATTGCGATTTATTCGGGCACATGTATTTCTTAAAATAAAATACACATATTTTTTGGTTACTATAGTGTATTAATTACAAGCATAACACATCAGCATTTTCTTAACGTAAATTACCGGCAAAACAGAAGGAAAAACGTCAGAATTGGTGTATCTGGAAAATACACTTGTAGTTTTCCTTGAAGTGAACTATTAAGGCAACTGGTTGAATGTTTTGGAGGTAAAGATTGAAGTACTTTAACTTGGTCGAAAAACAAATTGATTTACATACGTATTCCAAAAAATTTCAAAGAAGACTTTATTATGAAAGCAGACAATATAAAAAATGATTCTAGTATAACCAGATGAAATTTTTTCTACAGCCTAGCGATAGCAGACACCAGTCTTACAATAAAATTACTATACTTCCATCGAGGAGCTTGGTGATTGAATCGTTGAATAATAGGTCATAAACAACATCCTTAAAAAAGGAAACTGAGGTATGTACTTTATTATTTTGTTTTAACATTAAGAAAAAAATATTCATTGAGTTTTTTTTAAATCAAATGTAATAATAAAAACCAGTAAGAACAAATACAATCGTTTATTATTATTATAACAAAAATAAACTAGATACATGATAATGTATTGGAATGGTTAGTAAAGCAACTTCTCCTGAATATTTCCAAACATACCCAGGTAAAAGACTAGAATAGGGTACCTAAATTAATATACAAGTGGACTAGTAAGTGGAAGCATTCATTTAAATGTAGGATAGTACATTCATTCACACTCATTTGTGAGATATTTTATTAAAGATTGTGTTTTTGGTCACAAAGTTACTTTATTTTATGGAAAGTAGGTTTCAGGGGTAAGATTTGATTTTAAAAAAACAAATCGTGATGTAATGTAATTAAACTAAATTATTTGAAATCTTATAAAAGTAAGAGGAATTTTCAATCATCATAGAGGTGGATTTTTATTCCTTCGTTTTTTTTTTATGTATATATAAAAGAAATAGCTTTAGCACAGTGGATATGACAGTTGCATTTGTTGCAAATGGGAGATAGTTCTTCAAAAGAATATGCCCACTTATCAGCCACTCTGTGTATTTCAAGAACAAAAAATAAAATATTTTTCTTGTTAAGTAACAGATGTTAATTAATCTATCACCTATTTCAGTCAGTATTTGTACACATATGATAAGTCATGACCCACATAAACGATGCATAGTTCAAAAAATAATAACTTTTATACCATATATACAGTCATCGAAAATATGATAATAAATAGAAAGCGAAATATGGCGCGAATGACAGCTGTCATTTTTGACGGATCATTTGACAGTATTACCTAGAAATTGACATTTCATTCCAATAAATGATACTTTAACAGTTTGTTTATGTGGTTTACGACTGGATTTTATTGCAAAACAATACATAGATTTTTTTTTTATTACAACTTTGTGAATGTTAGATACATATTTACAATAAATTCGTTAAAAAAGAGTATATGAAATATACATACATGCAAATTCAATACAATAAACGCTAAAACGTCGTTAAAGTAGGTGTGGCCAAATATTTTTGGTAGTCTATATACATTTGATTTCTTTATAATGCATATTTTATCGTACAAACGACTACAGCATATCTTAGGACACCACTGGATGTGAACTTACCTGAATCTATTGCTATCTCTCTCATATTGTCTGGTGATAGTTTTGTGGGAGCTTCAGGGTCAGCTTTTGCGGTGCCCTACGACATCATGTAGTTGATTTACTTGTATATTGTTGCAATATATTTCCGTCTCGATCAGTGGCGACACCTACTGGTATATTCCTCACCTTTTGAAACCTTTATTCAATTTTTGTTTACAAACGCAAATTACTATAATTAGTTATAGGTATCTTGTTATCGTACAAAGTTAATAACATTCAAGTAGTAATTTTAACAAAAATCCTATTTCTTTTTAATACTGTTAATACAATTTTATTATTATATCAAAATTAAACGCTTTTTTCACCTGCCGAAACCAAGACTTTGCGGAAATCGTGTTGATTATTCGAATATAAGCCGTTGTGTCTGAAATGGAAAAGAAAGAAAAAACATGAAATATATTAATTGTGACGAAATTAACCAAACTTTTATACGGGCAATCGGGTAACTTTCTATCGACACCCGTATGTGCGGGTGTTCGCTCGGAATGCAGACTTCCTTACTGTGTTATAGTATTAGCCTTCTGTTGGACACAAATTTTAAATTTCATGGAAAATACGAACTTTGAAGACGAAAATCATAAGTTCTAATATTTTAGGATGAATACGCAAAGAATTGGACAGATGGCAGCACGTAAAACAACCTAAACTAGACGTACTTCGTTGGTGCTACACTTTCTACACGGGCTTGTGATTAAAATATGATGGCACATTTACTCTTTTACCTACTTGAGAAAGATAAAATATACAGGGTGTAACAGCAGTAACGCCGTGGTCTCTGGTAGTCAAATGGCAAGAATTTTTGAAATGTTTTATATTGGGATATATATAGGCGGATTAGATCTAGAATTTAAAAATAATATGCAATATACAGGGTGTTCCAAAACTTAGCAGTACATCAAAGTTATGTTTTTCTTAATGGAACGCCCTGTATTTTATGGCATTTTTGAAGTGTACACTAAAAACTAGAACAATTTTATTTAAGGTTCCCTATACCTAATTTTTATAGTTTATGAGATATTTCAATTTGTTTAAAAATGCAATGTTGCAAAAAAAGTCTAGTATCTCGTAAACGAATTAATTTTGAGAAGTGAAATGAAAACCGTAAACAGCAAATCCTTTGGCTGATTGAATGCGACATTCAACGTTTTCTAGTACTATACAGGATGTTCAAGTACCTAAGTCAAAGTTTGTGAATTTTACTCGTGCGTAACTTTGTTATTTTAAATGGAACACCCAGTATATTTTTACGTTGATAGATAGAAATGTTTATTTTCTTTAAACCAGTATTAGGAGTCCCTATACCTATCTCCACTAGTTTTTAAGTTATTTGGATTTTTTTAGGTGGTTTAAGTAAATTGTCATTAGGTGCCTTAATTTAATAAAGGTAGCTGGTGATTTTTTTGAATGTGTCAATTTGCCTTGCATCCCGCCAGTACCATGAAAGCATACTCGTTGCAAGAAAGAACTGATATGATTTAGTTACTGGCGAACAAACTTTGTGAATTTTATTCGTCCCCTGACTTTGTTATTTTAAATGGAACATCCGGTGTATGTTTACATTGATTTATTTAATTAATTTTACTATTCGAATAAACTTTATTTTTCATAATTTACCTGAACATCATAAACGCTAAGAAGGATATACAAACTAAACAAAACAACAGTAAATATTTTCGTATAAAAAGGTAATAACAAGGAATTTTTTGTATATCTATAAAATAAAGGCAATAAAATAAACGAAAAGGCACTAGCATTCAACAAAATTGTCATTTTCTCCAATGCACAACATAGCTCTTTCTTCAAATGCTCTTCTAACGTTCCTCAGCATATTTGGTGTTATCTCTTCCGATCCATCTATTAGGAAATTTTCTACCAAGGTAGTTTCTGACGGACCGTTTGAAATGGTCAGGAGCCCCGTCTAGTTGAAACCACTTCCGGTTTCTAATATTTAAGGGAATGTTTTCCAAAAGGGCACAAAAGTCCCCCTTAAGGAAGCTTAGAAATTCGTTTCCATTTAGGCGTCTATTGAATAAAAGTGGACCAATTACATGATCACCTATAATGCCTCCGAACACGTTCAAACTCCACCTATGCTGCCGATCCGATGAAAAAGATGACGATTTTCGGTATCATAATAATGGAAATTGTGACAGTTTACTAGTCCGTTATTATAAAATGTGGATTCGTCAGCGAATAGAACATAATTAAAAAAATCATTATCTTCTGCGTATCTATCGAGCGCCCACATGCAAAAATCAACTCTTCCCTCATAATCCATAGAGTATAATTGTTGGTGGTGTTGAAAGTGGTAGGGATGGTATTTGTGTTTTTTCAGGATCCTAGATACAGTCATGTGACTTAAATCCAATTCCTTAGCAATCTTTCTTGTGGTGCTATGCGGTTCTTCAAAGACTGCTCCTAATACCACAAATTCATTTTCTTCGCTTGCAATTATTGTTTTATGTCGCTTTATGTAAGCAACGTTGCCTGTGGTACGAAATCTGTCCAACAGTTTTTCAAATACCCTTTTATCTGGATGTTTTCGATTAGGGTACTTCTGCGCATACACCCGAGACGCAAGGAAGCAATTTTCCTGACACTCACCAATAACTAAATTCATATCAGTTCTTTCTTGGAACGAGTATGCTTTCATGGTGCTAACTGGATACACATAAAATTGACACATTCAAAAAAATCACCAGCTATCTAGAATAAGTTAAGGTAAGATAATGACAATTTACTTAAACCACCTAAAAAAAAACCCAAATAACTTAAAAACTAGTCGAGATGGGTATAGGGACTCCTAATACTGGTTTAAAGAAAATAAAAATTCCTATCTATTAACGTAAAAATATACTGGGTGTTCCATTTAAAATAACAAAGTTACGTACGAGTAAAGTTCACAAAGTTTGACTTAGGTACTTGAACATCCTGTATAGTACTAGAAAACGTTGAATGTCGCATTCAGTCAGTCAAAGGATTTGCTATTTACGGTTTTCATTTCACTTCTCTAAATTAATTCGTTTCTGAGATATAATTTTTTTTTTGCAACATTGCATTTTTAAACAAATTGAAATATCTCATAAACTATAAAAATTAGGTATAGGGAACCTTAAATAAAATTGTTCTAGTTTTTAGTGTACACTTCAAAAATGCCATAAAATACAGGGCGTTCCATTAAGAAAAACATAACTTTGATGTACTGCTAAGTTTTGGAACACGCTGTATATTGTATATTATTTTTAAATTGTATATCTCATCCACCTACTGTTAGGTTTGGGTGATTTTTTAAACACGTTTTTCAATATTATAAGTGTATTTTAAATGATTACATAGGTACACAAAAAAAAAATGCGTTACCACATACAAAACTTCTCATTACTGTTCATTACATGATTATGCCCTGAAGTTGTCTATATTGATTTTCACTGCTGCCAACTATTTCTTGTCAAATCCTAACACCCCCACCGAATCCAAGATTCCCATCTTCTTTAAATGGTCCTCCATTTTGACTCCACTTAATATCTTGGTGAATGAATCGGCCAGATTAAGGTTTGATGGAATATACTCCAGGTGTATTTCACCGCTTTCTGTCATATCCCGAATAAAAAAATGTCGGAGATCAATGTGTTTGGATCTTTCGGATGTCATCTTATTTTCGGCAAGTTTTATAGCACTCTGATTATCCATTTTTATACAAAACCCCTTTTCGAAGAACTTTTGCTGTTGTATCTCCGCGGCAAGTTTTCTATAAAAGGTAAATTCTTTCGCAGTTTCTGTCAATGCTATTAACTCTGCCTCAGCTGTGTTTAATGACGTGCTTCTTTGTTTCTGACTCTTCCACGTTATAGCTGCATTCGCAAAAATAAACACGTAACCACTAAAAGATTTTCTATCGAGTTTATTGGATGCCCAATCAGCATCGGAAAAAGCTACAGGAAGTTGTCCATTACTTTTCGTATATTTCAGGCTATAGTCTTTGGTGGCATTTAGATATCTTAATATATGTTTAATACTAGTCCAATGCTGTTCTGTCGGATTTTGATTAAATTGTGACATAAATGTCGCTGCAAACGCCAAATCGGGTCTAGTAGCTGTTGCTAAGTAAAGAACACTTCCAACAACCTTTTGATATAGCTGCTTTTGGTCTTTATTTAGGCTTTTGTTTCGTTGTTCGTCTTCATCGTATTTCAAACCCAAAGGTAATGGTGTTTTTGCTCCTTTTGAATTTATCATATTGGTTTGCTTCAATAGTTCTACTACATATGCTGTTTGATTTAGTTTCGTCGTACCGCCTTCACGAGTTACCTTTATCGATAAAATGTGTTTTACCTCCCCTAAATCTTTTATTTCAAATCTGTTCTTGATTTTTTCTTTGAATTTTTCTATATATTTTAATTTTCCAAAAAGTAAAATATCGTCTACATATGTGGTGATAATAATATCGGTTTGTTTGTTAAAGTAAACACATGGATCGGTTATTGATCGTTTAAAGTTTTGGGATTGAATGAAATTGTCCAATGTCTTGTTCCACATAATACCAGATTGATGCAAACCATACATGCTTTTGTTGAGTTTACATATCAGATTCTTGCTTTCGATATCATGCATCGTGGGTAAATTTTCAAATTTTATTCGTAGAGTATTCAATACTTTGTCATAACCTTCTGGAATATCTATGTATATGTCTTCTTCTAAATTAGCTGCTTTGATATCTAAATGATATATGATATATCCCAATCTAACTCAGTTGCCAATGCAAATAGCATTCTCATTGTTTTCTTTTGTACTACTGGAGAGTACGTTTGATCAAAATCTATTCCAGGCTTTTGTGTATTACCTAATGCAACAACTCTCGCTCTGTGAGCTATTGTATCGCCATTTTCGTCTTTCTTCGTCTTGAATACCCATTTCGTCTTAATCGGTTTTATTGTACTTTTCTTCGTCACAAATGTCCATGTTCCATTTCTTAATAAATATTCAAATTCCTCTTCTATTGCATTTATCCATTTATCTTTGTTTTCATCTTGCATCGCCATATCCATATTCCGAGGGTCTCCATGTTCGCTCATTAATGTCAGATAGGTTTCGGGAATGTCATCGTCTGTGTTTTCATCTACTTCGTAATCTTCTAACCACGTGGGATTCTTTATCGTCCGTCCACTTCTGGTTTTTCTCTGAATTTCATCTTCTTCATCTTCGTTATTTTCAGCTTCGTTATCTTCGTCCAACTCTCTTTGATCGTCTATTTCTTGATTGATGTTGACATTATTCTCTTCATTCTCCTCTGCTCTTTGGTTATCTACAAAATTAAATTCTACGTCTTTTGTTAGAACTTCAATTGGTACTTCATTTGTTTCATCGGTAATCGTCTCTTTGGTAGGTAGTTTCCAATTCAGCAATTCGTCTTCTTGCTGCCTCATAGGAAAAACGTCTTCTGCAAATTTTGCATCTCTACTTATGAAAAATTCATCTTTACTATCATCATAAAATCTATATGCTTTGACATTTTCATCATATCCAACAAATATGCATGGTAATCCTTTCGGTGATAACTTACTAGGTCTAAATTTATTTGCTGCCCATGCCCTTACATCCGAAAATACGCAAATGATTGATATTTCTTGTTACATTTTTCCACCTTGAAATAGGAGTGACTCCTTCATTTGCAGCTGTTGGACAACGGTTTCTAATGTAACAAGCTGTCATAATGGCTTCTGCCCAAAAATCTAATTTTAGCCCTGATTGTATTAACATGCATCTTGCAGTATCAAATAAGGTTTGATTAAAACGTTCGGCTACGCCATTTTGTTGAGGTGTACCTGGTACAGTTAATTGATGACCTATGCCATGAGCCTTCAAAAATGATTTAAAATTCGTTGGATAAATATTCACCTCCATTATCCGTTCTTAAATTTTTTATCTTTGCATTTAGTAAATTTTCTACTCTGTTCTTAAATTCAATAAATTTTGATAAAACATCTGACTTCTTATTTATGGTATATACTGTACAATATCGTGAATAATCGTCAATGAAAGTTACTATGTATTTACTTCCACCTTTTGAGGTTGGAGTAATAGGACCAGCTACATCTGAATGGATCAGTTGTAACACATCAGTTGATCTATTTGCACTATGCTTGGGGAAAGATGTCGATTTTAATTTACCCCTATTACATACATCACAATTTTTCTTTATAATTTTGTCTTTAAATAGCTTCGACATGTCTCCTGTATTTAAATGACCTAAGCGATCATGCCATAAATTTTCATTCAAGATGTTGTGACTTACCAGACATACTGACTCTTCAAGCTTTTTTCCTTTGTCCTCATAAATGTAATGTAATTTGCCTACCTTCCTTGTTCTTAGTATTGTTTCTTCACATAATTTAATTTCTGCAAAATCCTTGTTAAAAATTACCTTTAATCCTTTTCTCATTATTTGTTAACTGAAATTAAATTAGTTTTTAAATCAGGTACATACAATACATTTAATAAAGTTATTTCATATGCTGACGATGTAAAATCTATGTTTCCAAATCCGGTTGACAACAATTCTTTCTCCCCAGCTACTTTATAACTGTTTTCTTTTCTTCAAATTTCTGAATTTTGATAATTCACAACACATATGATCAGTAGATCGCTATCCAAATCCAGCTATTTTTGTAGTCTCAAGATTGTTGCTTAAATGTGCTTCAACTTCATCATGGCTTGAAAGGCTATTTCTTTTGACCATCGCCTCCTTCTGTTTGTTTTCTGCTTGACAATTTCTGCCAATATGGCCAAACTCTAAACATCGATAACACCTTAAGTTCTCATGTGATTTTGTTTCCTGATTCGGTTTTTTCTCAAGAGTACTTCGTTGTGGCTTTCGTTTAAAGAATTTACTTCTTTCGCTGCATATGCTTCGTTCACTGTTGTTTTTCTCGGTACTGCCTTTTATTCTTCTTTCTTCTTCGAGTAATTTTGATTTTAATTTAGACAATGTTCAAATCATCGTTATCCACCCTTAAATTCCTTGACAAGTATTCGTACTCACTTGGTAATCCTAATACTACAAATCCTGCCTGAACCTTTCATTAAAATCAAATCCTGCATTTTTAACTTTGTGGTAACAACCATTTCTTCTAATAAATACTCGTTTATACTTCGTCATTCATCTTTTAGTAGTAACAAAATCTTGCAATAGCAACAATCCATGCCATTCATCATATTTGGTATGAATTTCCTTCAATGTTTGCAGATATTTTGCCGTTTTGCTTTCCATTATATCATCCAAACTATCATTATTCATTATTAGATATAATATTGACTTCGTTTTGTGATCAATTTCTTTGTCCTGAGTTGACCATTTCAATATGTCCCTATCAAACCAGGATCATTGCTTCCATAGTCCTTTACTTCTAATAGACCTTGTGCTCGTAGAGACCAATATCTATAATTTTCGTTATTTAATTTTTCAATTTTTAGATCGTCCATTTTGTATATTGTAATGTGCGTCGCCTTCTTATAATAGTTTCGTCTATTTTACGTGTTATACGTCTGTATACGTCCTCTATTTCGTCTTACTTCCCCTCGAAAGGTCCTGGGCCCATAACCTGTTAGGTTTGGGTGATTTTTTAAACACGTTTTTTAATATTATAAGTGTATTTTAAATGATTACATAGGTACACAAAAAAAAAATGCGTTACCACATACAAAACTTCTCATTACTGTTCATTACATGATTATGCCCTGAAGTTGTCTATATTGATTTTCACTGCTGCCAACTATTTCTTGTCAAATCCTAACACCTACATATATCCTAATATACAATATTTCAAAAATTGTTACCATTTGACCACCAGAGACCACGGCGTTACCGCTGTTACACCCTGTATAATAAACCTTACAGTTGCATTAACCATAGCTTCAATAAAATATATTCTGTCATACGTACCTCGCCCTCTTTCTTTTAAACTCCTCTTCTATCCTCTGCATCGCTTCAATTTCCTTTAACCGTTCCTGCTCCCTCCTCTTCGCTTCTTCAACCGTCTTCTTCGACCCATCCCCTCCCACGTCCATCTGCAGATAGCTGCGTTCCTCACCGCTGGGCAAATACATGATCCTCCGCGTTCCCGGTTGCTGTTGATTATTACTGTGCGATTGTATGACCATCAGCGAGGAATGGCCGTTATCCAAGGGGACGTTATTTAAGGAATTCGGTGCCGATTTGCTCAGCAACCAATTAGAATTCTTAATGGCGCGAGTCTCCACGACTCCCGCCTCGAATTCGTCGGCGCTACTGAAGATACCAGACGCGGACCTCTTCAACTGATTCTTGTACTTCTCTAGGGCGCATTGGTTGCTGAAATGATCACGGGGCAAGGATAGACTGAAGATGTGCGGTTTATTCGAGCTGTTGGCGCTGTAATAATAGTAATAATAATATATTTAATCAGTTAGACTACAATAGTAGCATTGGATAAGTCAATAAATAAATATAAATATGTGTATAAATAAAGATTAATATAGGATCCTGCAGCTGAATTCCGGTCTTTGATTGCTCATTGGCTATTGAAGTTAAACGTTTCACTTAATACATGGTGAATTTATAACTTAAGGAGTATATCTGAGAATTATTTTTACACGGCATTTTTTAAATAGAGCATTCTGTATCTTTTTTGTAATCTATTTCGGTAGATGCGGCGTGCGTTATTTCGGGCATTTTACCGGTAGATTTACTGAGAGAACTGAAATTTCGTAGAGACGCGAATAAAATAGGTTTGAGCGTTTAACTACGGCAACGGGAATTAGATTAGAACCGGGCGATTTAGAAAGGCGAGTAGATATTGGGGGCCGAATTCATCCCGTGGAATTAAAAAGTATTATAAATTTATAGGCACTTTTGGAGAGGGTTTAGAAATTTCTACGGATGGATCGAAGGGCGAGGGTGGCACAGGGGCGGTTTTTGTTTTTTATAATAGGGGTATTGAAGTACATAATCAAAAATTTAAATTAGGGGATTATTGCAATATTTTTCAGGCACAATTAGTTGCAATAAATCAGCCAGTACTTTATATTAGGCGCGAATGGGAATTTATACGGTACGTGAGAATTATAACAGATAGCTTATCTGTATTAGAGACGTTAGGGAATTTAAAAAAAAAAACCAACTGATTTGTTATTAGATACTTGGGATATGTTGCGTGAGGGGGATATAAAACTTTTTTGGACTAGGGCTCACGTAGGTACAATCAGTAATGAGAGGGCGGATCAATTCAGTGTCTAGGAGAGATAGCGCGATTATTAGATTTGGGCTAATTTCGGCTAGCGTGGTTAGAAAAGCGTTTAGGGATAAACTTGATAATGATTGGCAGAGTGGGTGGGAGATAAGTTTAAATGGGAGGTGGACTAGGGAATTTATCGGTAGCGTTACACGTTTTAGGGAAATGAGGATTAATTTATCGTATCAGGCGGTAGAATTAATAACAGGTCACGCTAATTTTAAATCATTTTTATGTAGAATTGGGAGGGTTAATGATTCGCTTTGTGAGTGTGGTGGGGTAGATACACGGGGCATGTCTTATTTGAATGTCCACTCACTGATGAGTGGTGGACGCGTACGGAAGTTAGGGTATTTACTAAGGGGTTAAATTCGCCGCGAAGTGAAATAGATATTAGAGATAATGAGTCGGTCGAATGGTGGGAACTTTTTAGTAATGTTGCTAAAGAACTGGTAAGGTAGTACGTATTTATGAATGAATATTTTATGCTCTTTAGTGGTCGGAATTAGTTAAGGAAAGTCAGTCCACGGGCGCATTTAATAACAACTGATAGCTGACCGATTTTCAGTAGACTCGCGATTATGTGAACTAATCGTATTTCAGCATTTCACAAAGTAATATTAGTTTCAAGGTGGCTTACCGTTTTAGATACAATGGGGGCGTGGACGATAGAGCAACGCGTGTTTGCGTATAATAACGTTTGTTCGTAATGATAAATCTGTCGTTGCAACACAGCGTATTTTTCGTCGGCATTTCAATATCAATCGGAATGGTACAGAAGTGTCAGAACACCAGAAAACATCGTCAGAGTGTCAGAGGCAATCACTAGGTGCCCCAGCCGATCGGCATGACAACATGCGTGCGGGTTACAGATAAACCGAGAATCTCTGAGAAAAATGTTCCGTCTTGATTTAAAATTTCACCCTTACAAAATGCAGGTGGTTCAACAGCTGAATGTGAGGGACTATGCACAACGTCAGGACTTCGCTGTGCATATGCAAGTGTTGTTTGAAGAAAATCCTAATGCAGTACCTGATAATAAGCGTTGAAGCTCAATTCCATTTAAGTGGTTCAGTAAATGAACCTATTGGGCCCCTCACAATCATCGCAATATTCATGAAAAACCACTCCATACTAGGCGTGTAACAGTTTGGTGTACAATTACCCCTCTCAGTGTAATCGGACCGCATTTCTTTGAGGAAAACGATGTTACGGTAACAGTGAACTCTAATTTGCCACGTTCACGTTTTTTTTTTTTTTTTCGACGACCAGAACTTGAAAGACATGGAATAAACATAGAAAATGATTATTTACAAGATGGTGCCGCAGCACACACTGCCAGGGCATCTATGGAAGTAGTGAGAAACATGTTCCCTGGACGCGTCATTTCTCATTTTGGGAACGTGATCTGGCCCCCCAAGATCACTGGACTTGTCCAGCTGTGATTTTTTCCTGTTGTGGTATTTAAATGAACGTGTTTTTCCTCACAAACCCCGTTCTTTAATGGAGTTGAAAGATTCCATTAGAGAAGATGAAGTGCGTTTGATTGAACGAGACCTACTAGTCAAGGTCATGGACGACTTCCGCGACAGGTTTGAGGTGTATATTCAAGAAGATGGTCGTCACATGGGTGACATAATTTTGCATAATTAAACTTAAATTAAATGGTAGATATTGATCTTTTTGTACCATAAAATAAATATTTCATCAATATGAGTTTACTTTCATTTGAAAATCGTCCGGTTCCGATATATCAACCTGTGCCTTGTAGTCATCTATCGGTGGTTTTGGGAATGAAGATTCTTACCGACGCACTGTGCATGCGCACAAAAACGGTGATGTTTAGTAGTGTTAGAGCAACAAAGTAGCGATGTAGCCGTGTTTTATAAAGAAAATAACGTTTCTAATAAATAAACACATTTAGTAACCAGCGAGAAAACGCGTATCAATTACACATACAACAACCATGAATTTTATTAATTCTACCAAAATAATTGACTAAGTCATACCTATAATAAGGGACGCTATTGAATTTTCTCTCATCTTCCTCGTCCGTCGTCGTATCATCATCCCCTAGATCTTCCTGAGGCGTCCAAGATTGTTTATCCTTATAGTATTGTCCCCAAGTGGCGGCAGGTTTCGGCGTTTCATCTCCTGATATACCAGAATCGCCCGATTTATCCTGACTGAATTGAAATTCTAAAGACTTTGACAATCTAGACGGGGAAAACGGAGCTATCCTTTCTTCGCACGAGAACTGCTCATATATTCATTCGCACTTCCCCGATCCGTATTTTGATCCGAATCTCCTACGGAATAAAGCAATTTCCACGCTAGACTAGAGGAAAATTTCGGTATCTCTAAGCGTTTCTTGGGTAAAATCGGACGCAATTTCAACACTATCTTCTGAGAATTGTCCAAATCGGTAGAATCCTCTAAATTATTGGAAATATTCGACAGTAATTCGTCGGAAATATCCGAAGATTTAACGTAATTCCCGATATCGTAATCTAGAGAATTATCATCCGGATTTTCCATGCCGAAATAATATCTTTTAACGTTATTCTCATCGCTTCTCGACGAATTTTGCTGCTTCGCATTGTATTTTGTGAGTTTATCATCGACAAACGACGGTCGATTTAAATTTAATTCAATTAATTGTAACCTCTCAGCTGCCATCTTTTGATTCTAAATTGTTCCTCGTCCCCTGACTATTCCCATTCTTCTCCGTTCTAGTTTTAAACAAACCCACGCGTCTGGTATTCCTACAATCGCCTGCTTCTTGTCGTTTCAACGCCTTATTAGATTGGCTACTCCTTCGCCTGATCAGCCAATCGTCATACTTTTTCGAATCGACCTCTTTCGAAGCTTCCTGACGCAGACGATGTCTCAAATCTGGTTAGAACCGGACTTTTTAAGTCGTTCCGTGCGATTCTCTTGCGCCTCCTTCAATTGGTTCACTTTTTCCTTGGCGTTCAGGAAGGTGCCTCTCGGTATCTTGTTTTCCTGGTGTCTTCCCGATAGGGTTCCGCCCGAATGGAGAATCTTTCCATTTTCGTCGATCTGAGTTTGGGACGTTCTCTAGGAGCCGGTAGAACTTTCGGTTGGTGATGAATGGTGGTGATGATGATGCTGTTGGTGTTGGTTGGATTGTGGTAAGATAATTGTTGCTGGTGATAGACACCCGTGGGTGATTCTAAGTTGTATTTGTGCGAGTTATTACCTATTTGGCTGCCGATGTTGCCCATTTTTCTTCATCGGATCGCCTAAATAAAAAAAAGTCAGGTTATAATTCGTGTAATTGCCATTCTTTTGACAGTTAGTGTTCAATATCCTACTTCTAACGTTAGTTTTAAATAGATAAGTGTAAAATCATATGTTTTTGGTTTGCTTTCTTAATTTATTGTTTGTAACTTCTTAATTTGTTTTAATTTGGGGCTACAGGTGGAAATGAAAATATTTTTAAGTATTTTTCATTGTTTTTTTTTTTTTTATTTTATTTTCTCGCTACTTTTTCAAGTACAATACATTATTTGTTTTATTCCGACCTCTAGACGCAAATTAAAAGAAATAAACATTGTTATTATCACTTAATTATAATTAATATCATTGACATTTGGTATAAGGAATTTCTTTTGTATTTTCCTTGTTTCTTGGTTAATTTGTTTCTAATTTCTTAAATAATAGTTATTTAAGAGGGGTCTAGGTCATGTATTCAAGATATAAAAACTGTACTGTACAAGCTGTGGTACACATAAGATTTTTCGTCATACCTAATTTTTTTTTTAAATAAACGATTTTTAATATTTCTCTTTACTTTTACTATAAAAGGTGTCCCGTATCGTTATGTTAAAATTTTGGGAGTGTAAGTAAACTTCATTTCAAGTAACAAAAGCGCAAAACTTGTATATCCATTTTTATTTGTTTCGAAATTAGAAATCTATGAATGTGATGTCAGATCATGAAAACAACGTAATCCTAATTCTAAAATCAATAACCAAACTGATTTTATTTAAAAAAGTGCATTAATAATATTTTCGAAACGTCCACTCCTTGTTGAATGCAGGCTTGTATAACTATACGGGACACCTTGTAATAGGGGTGGTTCGCACCGACGAATGTCAGCGATCTATATATTGAAAAAGAATTGCCAGAAAAAAATGAAAATTTTAGTATATACTAAATTATACAACGTGTATAAATTGTCGCAAAAGCTATACGCCAGCGACATTCTTCCTTCGTTTCTGAATCTAAAATCTAAATGGTAAAATATGGTACTATGCTTCATCGTCTTAAGAGCCACTGAAAGTAAGATACATTTGGCAACACTGTAGTCGCATACTACCGTAATGGTAGTTACAATACTTGTCAAAATTGACAGACCAGAATTACAAATGACAAATTGGTAACACAAATGATACATAGGGAAAAGCAATAAGAAGCTTTATTAAAACAGAATTAGTAGTTTTGATTTTTCGAATGCATCTCTTGTAATAAATTAGTGACACTAATTACCTACGCATATGTTCAATTGATATCCGTCTGTTTGTAACACATTTGCAATCTACGAGGTATGTCTGTATTACTTGTTCAAGCTTTCCGTTGTAATTTCTAATATGCCGCGTTAGTTCCTCCTATAACTTCGTCAAAGTCTTGTGGAGGTGTTGCGTAAACTTTCACCTTTATGAAACACAAACAAAAAGGCTAAAGGATTTAGTGCGGGACACCTTGCAGGCCATAAGATAGGACCAACCGCGACAATCCACCTGTTAGGGAAGTGTTCATCCAACCACTCTCTCACATTCGAGAAAAATATCCGGAGCTCCATCATGCATGTAAAACATGTTACGGCGTATATTCAATGGCATCTCGTCAATAACTTGTTCTAATCACTTTAAATACCCGTTGGCATCAAATCGATTTGGCAGATAGATTGGCCAACGACACTGTGATTTATTATACCCAGCCAAACATTAACTGAAAACTTTCTATGGTGACCGTATTCCGGAAACGCATGAGGATTTTCATCTGCCCAATGGTGAAAATTATAGGTATTGAGTACACCATCTCTGGTAAACATAGACTCGTCGGTCCAAAGACACCTCTAAAAAGTCGCCATCTTCTTGAATCCTATTTAAGATACTATGACAAAAGTTTAAACGGGATATGTTATCGTTTTCATAGAGCGGCTGCACCTTGGTTATATGGTATGGATAAAGAAGGTTTCACGTAGAACCAAATGAACGGTCTTATTACTGCGGATATTGAATGTGGACGCCAACTGTCGAGTACTGACGGAGGGATTTCATGTACTGAGTTTAGAATTTCCTCTTTCAGTTGTAATGTACGCCGTTGTCTAGGCGACCAGCGTTGGCATTTCTTTTCTTAAACGAACCAGTTTCACGTAGACGTTGGTCCAGCCGTCGAAATACGTTTCCAGTAGGATGTCTCCAGTTTGGAAAAACGTACGCGATATTCCTGTTCTGCCATGTTAGCATTTCCATTCCAAAAAACCGTATACCATATACATATCGCATATTCATAAATGTAAAACCCATTGTAAATAAACAAACAATAATACGAAAGATAAAAACTGAAACAGAAAAACTAATCAAGAGAATACGAGTAATCACAAAAAGAGCAGAAGCTTGCATAAAATTGAACACTTCAGATAATGTCAAAATTTGACAGCAATGGTTTTGAATTGAAAATCAAATTAGAATACAAAGTCATTGTCCTACAATGTTGCCAATGTGTTTTTCATGAGAGATGCTTATGAAGAAATGTTGAAACCAGGCTCTAAAATCAAAAAGAAACTGTTTACGAAAAACAGGAATAAGAAATCGTCTAAATCAAAATTGCAGCTATCTTAACCGACAAATAACGAACACAACGCTATTAAGGAACTAAAAACCGAACTTCAGAACTCGTGAAGACTTATGAAGCATAGTACAATATTTACCATTTAGATTTTCGATTCAGAAACAAACGAAGTATGTCGCTACGTGTAGCTTTTGCGACAATTTATACACACGTTGTATATGGATTTGGCCTAGTCTGTAGCACTTTCGGTTATACAGGGTGTGTCATTAATTTTCTTATTTTAAATATAACACCCGGTATATTTTTGAATTGCTCTTCAAATTCTGGTTAAAATTTATATAGGAATCCCTATACCAAAATTCATTTGTTTTCGAGATACCTATTTGGATTCTTTGTAGAAAAATGACTTTCGCAACCGCTTACAAAAACGTTAATACCTCATATGCGCTTCCATTTTAAATAAATGTCAAAGTACAGTCGTAGACTTTCGGAATGGCCGTTTATATAGCAGCGAGCACCGTGCTAGTCAGAGTTTATTCTTTTGCAGGACATATGTGCATGTGTTGGATGCGTACAAATGAAGAGAATGTCTTTATACTTATGTGGTGAAAGGCAATAGAATAGACTGTGACTAGCGCGGTACTCGCTGCTGTATAGACCGTCATTCCGAATGTCCACGACTGTACATGTAATATATTGTTCAAATGTTTTTACTTTGAAATAAACTTTATCAACATGGATCAAGTGAAGATGGAGGCTCTTATAGTTTGTACTAAGATTTTACCGACGGAATCTAAAACCAGATACAATGGAACCTAAAAAAAAAACGTTCAAAGAATGGTGTCACCAGAGGTATGCACATGTGGAGAGTATTACAGAACGTGTTGTTACGTATTGTATTATTTTTCATGTATTTCTAACTATTGGCGCCCACTGACGAGAATTTAGATAACTACATGTATTAAGAAGGGGGTTATGATGTGCAGAAGCAACAAGATACTAGTGTCGCGAGATGCATGTCATATATGTATCGATGTATAAGCATATATTAAGTGAAATCAATAAAGTGCATTTATAAAAACATCTAACAGTTTATGGTGTGAATACTTCATATTAAAAACCATCAATATCTAAATATTGATGGTATTCTAAAATTCTACAATTTTCTCATAATCTAGTCAACATTCCAATGTTATCCCATTCTTATCTTGGACAGACTCTATATTAAAACTGCGTCTGAAATAATTTAACTGTTATAAATATTTTTAACTTTTAAATACTACCCTGCCTCAAACATCATTGATATTTAAATACGTTTCCCAACCAAATTTATTTTTTTCAAAATAATTAAAATAATATATTAAAATAATGTTCATTTGCCATTGCCTCTAACACAGGTATCAAAACAATATGTGACATTTACCAAGCTTACAAATATTTCAAATTTTTCGCCAGTTAAGAATTTGTAAAAAAAATAACTTTTCTTTTAACGCATACTAACAAGTTTTTCCTCTTTGTTAACCAATGAACACACCCTGTATATAGATATGTCATTGTTAGCACACTAATTTTAATTTCCCACACTGTACTTTCACGGCTACTCGTTTACCGAATCTCGTGAACAATAAGAATCGTTCAAGAGATATTTCATTACTTAATAAGTGAAAGTATCTCCGACACTAACATGTGCTATCCAATTCTTAAATCGACGCGGGAACGAATTTTTTCTTATTTAGAAATTTTTTGTCGATATCCTTGGCTATTTGCCTATATAATCTGAAGATATATACATACATACGGTTGACGTTTATTAATATTTGATGAGCTATGGCGAAATACAGAACTACTTTTACGCTGTAAATAAGCAGGGTTAATAAACTTTGAATAGTCGAAAACGCGACAGGTGGACACATATGAAAGGTACTTGGAGGCAAAGGATTAATTTTATACAGAAATCACGGATATTATGATGTCAGTAAAAGTTTAAGCTGAAGGAACTATAAATAAAACACTGATTGAAGAAAAACGTTTGACGTAAATATGTCACTATATCATACCCAGGCAACCAAATTTAAATTTCCCACAATTATTTTTAATAACTTCAACCTAAAGATATTAAAATAACTATTAATGTAATACAAAATTGTAACTAATTTCATGTTTCAATGTTGAAGTTGCAAAAATAATTGGGGGAAATTTAAATTTGGTTGCCTGGGTAATTTCATAGTTGTCAAAAATTGACAGTTAAGAATACTATATGTACTTAACATCATCCTTCCTTCGTTAATACTAAAAACAGTGTTCCTTAGAATCCCTACAAATTATTAATTTATTTTTTCAGTTCTAAGTTGTTGGATTAATGACGTGGGCATAATTTTACATAACGCAGTTTACGTTGTTTGAAAAAGGCATATAAGGGATGCCGAAACATCAGGCCACATGAAATAGAATCATTGTTTTTTAATTCCCAGCCATTGTCCAACAAATTAGAATTGAAAAAAATAATACGTTTTGACTAAATAATAAATAGCAAGAAATTATTAATTTATGGCCTAGACGCTGTAATTTTAAATATTCAAAAATTAAAAGCGCAGAAAGTATTTGAAGTTCAACATAACCTCTGTATATTTCTTTTAGGTAGCTAGCAAATTTTAACTGTGCGAAATCACCACCTTTTCTGAGTTATAAGTCAATAGGAAGTCAAGTTCGCTTTCTGTCAAAACAAATTTTTGACAATCATTTGACAGTTTCAAAAAGTTTTGATTTTTATAGCCTATAAACAGCATATTCATGTCAACCTGACAGCTATCAAATTTTATATTTTTTAAATCAAAAATTACTTTTTTTGACACTATTCTTAACTGATCTGTATTTGTAAGTATTTTGATTTTTTTTTAATTATCTTTAACATTACCTTATTTTATTTAATCGATAAATTTTGTTTTTTATTTTATTTTTAATGTTATATACTTATCAGAGAGAATTCAATTTGATGGCATCAACGCCATCTTCGATGGAAACCGGTGAATAAAGCAACTCTCCTTTATAACATTTTTGATTGAAATTTGATTACAAAAAAATAACGTGGTTAGGAATTACAAAATGAATTAGTTAAATTAATTTTCGTTTTACATTTACAACTTATATTTGTTCGACAAAAGAGTATAACTTATAAACAACTTTTCTTATTTGCCATTAGTATACCAAGCGTTTTTTTTCTTAATTCTTAATACAAACAGAAAATAAAATATGGCGGGAGCTTTGATTACGTGCCAGCAGAAATATTTAAGTTGATTAACACTAAGACCATAATCAGGCTAAGTATTGACAAAATAATTTTTTCCAATGTTCTTCTTCTACGTCTCTTTTTCTACACTAATATTGTTTATAAATATACTATTTATTTTACATTTAAATAAAGTTTCCATAAAATATACTATCTAATAAAATTGATTTGCATTCATTACTATTTATTATTTATTTTAGGTCGTCCAATTTCAAGTTAATTGTATGTATTATACAAACTCTTATGGGTAATATCTGCCCTTTTTCATACCTATTGCACTTTCTACCTTTTTTTTTAAGTAATACTTCCACATATTGCTGTCACACGAAACGTCATATAAAAATTTCGAGCTACACCACTAAATAGATCATTAATTGTCTTAAGAACGCATTCTTAGTTGTTCCTTGCAAGGCCTAATAAAGAAGAAGCAGCGACTTCTTTTTAATTTTTTAAAAGAAACTAAAACGTTATTCGTGAACAAACTACTTGCTTCTTCAAGTTTACAAATGCGCATAAAATTTGGCCACTACAATAAGGAAGATTCTCATTCGGGCATCGAAAACAGATAACTTCTGTGTAGTTTCATTCAATATATTCCAAACCACGCAAACCGAGTACATATATTCACATAATATAAACCGAACCGTGACAATCTTTACATAATCCGAAACGCAAGAGCAGACAAATGGGTTCGCGTTATATAAAGCTACATATTTTATTGCCGCTAATAATGATTACATTATAATAATAAATTGCCACACTAAAGTCTACTATATTCGAAAAAGTTTTGTGTGAAAATGTCAAATTCTTGCTCTGATATTACACTTCCTATTTGAACGAGCTTGTCGCGTACGAGAAAAAAATTCGTCGGCTGCTTGTATGCGTGAATGTAACATTTTAATTTGGTGTTTTAAGGTTATCTACATTCCAATTCTTTTCTCTCCAATCGACGTGCGTGCTTGTGGTCGTAAATGACAATTATTGACGATTTCACCAATTCTAACAAAGCAACGCTGAGTAGCGTATTTATTTTCTTATCGTAAAGACAATCGTAAAAATTTCAATACAAATTATCGAACGACCGGCGTTATTATACACGGTCAGCCCTAAATAAGGAAATGCCACCGAGCCGTCGATTGCTACTGTATGCATAATTAAATAATTAATAAAAGAAAATGACAGATTTTCCTAATGTAGGAGGCCAATAATTTGAATCGCTAATTTTAAAGGCTAATACACATAACAATTAACATGTACTTACTTGCTTACCCTTTTTAGCAGCAATTACGAATCACTTAAAGAATACATCGTAAACAACAATTCGGTTTTTGATGTCGCTACAACTGCGGTTTCTAAATTTTTCTGCCGCGTTTGGGTGTAACTCTTTCATGTTCTTGACAGCTAATTTCCGATAAAATCGTTTTTTAGGTGGCACTTTTAACATTATTGTTTGAACTTTCTCTTCGTTCTTATATTACTTTCACTTGATACGTCTTCTATCATCACACTCGGGGGTTAAGGAAGATGACAGAAACGTTAACGATTTCTTATATTCAATTCAATTTATCAAATATGCACACAAAAAGTTTCGTATGTGATTCAGAGCTTCCCAGTCCGTTATTTTCTTCAATAAAACATCGCGAAATACACTCTGATATATTAAGTTAAATGCCTCTAGTATACACATACACACCACTAAACTAATTACGAGAACGAATGTTTTTTAAACTAATTATCATTTTTAAGCGAGGAACGGTCAGTGCGTTTCACATTTTCATTAACACAAATTCATTATAACACATTCGCGGGTCGTAGATAAACGTAAGTGCAAACTTGACCCAAATATAAACAAATCTGTTCTCTACCTAGGTATGTACTAAGCGTTAGCTCTGCAGATTTACGAATGCAATAAACTCAGGTAAGATACGTGAAGGATGAAGTCGCGAAGGTTGTAAAAGTTTTAAGAGTTTTTCAACCGCCCGTGGGATCGTTTGCGCGTGCGCGAAATCGCTTAGGTAAATTTTATGAATTGTTGGCATTTTTTAAACCTAAAAAAAAGTCATAAAAGCTTTGATTTCAACCGTAATTTATTATCTATCATTAATATATAGAATTCAAATGGTACAATAGGTAAGTATTCGTACTTTTCAATTCTGATGAACAGAATCTAATATTTTTATCATCATTTCTTAGAATTGATTATTACTTCTACTACAGCCTTTTAGAAATCGAAGGAATAAGCGTTGTCTCAAAATTAGGAGCGATTTAAATCAGTCGCACCAAAAAAAGTCTTCTGATTGACTTTCGCATAACCTTCTTTACACATAAAAAGAAAATATTCGGAAATCATCATGTCATGTCATTATTTATTTTACTACCAACGCGACTTGTCAATCAAATAAAAATTATAACATTTATTGCTTATTTTGACGGTTTATAAAGAAAAATTGTATATGCCAAATGAGTGAAAAAAGTTCAAGCGCTTCTCTAAAACAAAACGTCAAACATCCAATTAAAAGCTCGTTTCGATTTTCGGTGCCATCTATAGATTCATTTTAAATTATGACTTTTAATTGTTTTTAAAATTGCTTGTCAAACTGTAAAATAGTAATTGAGCAATATCAAAATAATATTTCACTATGTATTTGATCTTTTAATTATCAACAGCAAGATTTAATTAAAAGAGCCAAGAAAGGCTTATTTTACATTACAATTGAAAATAGTTACAGAATGCAATGTCAAAGAATATTAATGCATCAGATTTGCTTATAACTATTTGCTGGCTTAATTATTTTTGCATCACTCATGTGAAATTAATAAATAACATGTAAAATAAAACAATGCGAAAGAAAAAATATTTATTGTATACATACTGTATTATAAATATAAATATAGAACTACAATGCTTAAAATTACAAAGGAATAATAAAAACTATAATAATTAAGTACCATGTAAGTAAAAGAAAAGAAAAATCATCATCATGGGACTCGTTACCAATATCAATAAAATTCTTCGCAGAAGTCATGCACTAGAGGAATTTGTGAAGAATAGCCCGGCCGCTCTTTTGGTAAATGAAAAGGTGTTATTTCATCAAAATAAGGTAGTTAAAACATTTTAGTACTCGGTTATAACAGTTATTGGTTGATAAATGCGGTTTTTTTTTTTTCAAGATTTTGACGTGTTTTCTGTGGTGACATAACCTGAAAATCGCATCTTTTTTTTTAAGAAAAAAGTGTAAAAGAAAGCGTGGAAAAGTAAACACTCAACCGTGATTCTGGAGTTATTTTACACGCATTCAGTCCAACATTTTGATCTTCAGAGCGGCCGGGCTATTCTTCATATTACCCGAAATACTTTCGGCTTCGTTGGAGTTAAAGACACCATATGAATCTTAATTTGATTCGGCTCTCTTGTACATTAGAATTCAATAATATTTACCCCAAAACACCACAAAATGTTCTTAAATATCTTTCAAAAAAGCTGTGATGATATAAAACAAACAACATCAACGTAAATAAAAATATTTACGAATAACACGAATGACAGAAGTAAATAACAGCACCGCGAAAAATGTAAACAAACAAGATGGCGCAACATTTGCTTATTGGCCGGCCTAATCATAGCGCTATTATTTTCTTTTTATTGCATCTTTATCCGATACATTATACGGTGTTAGTGTCACTCTATTTTAACATCGATTTCAACGCACAAAATCACAATTTTACTTAATATGTAAATATAATGTTACCATATAACTTCGCTTTATAATGGATTCACTATCGTCATATCGTGTTTGAATGAGAACTTTGGTAAATCAGGATAGCCAACCGTTGTTAATTGAGTTCCCTATTTTTCACGGTGACTTGATTTTCGGGAATATTTTAGGACGGGTTTTTGGATAAAAACTACGAACAAATGTATTTTGTAGAAGTTTATTATGTCAAATATGTTTTTAAAAATTAAAACTTATTTTAAAATATATATAATATAATTATAATAAAATTGTCATTAAATTATATTCGATTTTGATATTATCACAACATCGACAGAAACCATCAAGAAAAATCATATCAAGTATTATCATTATTATTATTATATATGATAGTTATGTTTATTTTTTCTTTTACAATTAAATGCACACACTTCAAAATCGTTAATTCTCAGCCTGAAGAATATTAATAATAATCGTAAAATAAATGCAATCGAATATCACAAATGTAATTAATTACTTAATAAATATAGATACACATTATATTATTTATGTATGTATATAAAAAAGGAAATTCGTTTTTTTTTTATTTTGTCTATATAATGATATATTCATAGAGAATGGGGGAGAGAAATCAAGACGTCGGTATCATGTTATTTTTGCGTTTGTTTATGATAATGATGCGTTGATGCTTAATACTTTTTTTTTCTTATCATTTCCCATTTAGTGAATAAACATCTTAGCTTTAAATGCGTCAATAATAATACGTTATTATTATTATTTTAATTAATATGATTATTATTAATATTATTACGATTTCGATGTAAACCATTTTTCTTTTGCACTAATCTATGCAGCGACTATGTTTTCCGTTACAATTGTTTTCTTGTTTGTTCGTTTATTACACATCGAAAATAATGAGACAGGTATGCCGTATGCAAAATAGATAAAATTAAGACTTAGTAAAAAATGACTAATCACTAATTCAAAAAGAAAAAGATGATTTTTTTTCTCTGAAGAATTATCTTTCTCCAATCATAATAATTTAATGTATTATATATAAAACAGTATATAAAGCATTATTAGTTAATGAAATTTATGTAATATGTACAATAATATTTATGAATACAATATTGCAGTGTATCACAGACAAAATCATACAACCTCAACAAAACTGGATGTTTTCGCGAAAATTAATTGAAACAATGATCAGAATGAACCAAATGTTGTTTCGATGAGATGTGTATATAATAAATGATTTAAAACAAAAATTGTTCTTTTATTTCAATATATAAATACTGAATCAAACTATAATTTTGGTGGGAATTCCTTTAGAGTGTATTTGTCATTGTATTTTATTATTTTACGATTAAAATAATTTTAATGTGTTGTCTGTGTATTAATTTATTTGTGTCGTTTTTTTTTTAACAATTTTAATGTATTTAAGTAATTGTGCAATCTAATTGATTTTAAAATTTGAGTGTCTTAACTGCTAACTAATTATTCTGCCCTGATGATGTTCTGCTATAGACGAAACCTGTCGCCATATTTAATTAAAGAATCCATGAGGGATTGGACCTTTTATTTCATCCATCTTCGGCCATTATTTCTACTCATACAAAGTCGCAATAGATTATGAAAGTATATATAAAATAAAAGTCCTTGCATTTATAAATAGTGTTTAATATATTTTAAGACGACATGTTTCGGCTATGGCACGCCATCCTCAGATCTTAAAAACGTTAAAATCGAAATTTCAAAAATAAAAAGTCAAAATTTAACAAACAAATATATATATATATTTTTTTGTATGTTAAATATCTTCTTTTCTTGGCCACAATGTAAACATTTTGTTACTTATTTTTTTTTGCAGAACCTTTTTCAAGGTATGTTTGTATAAATAAAATTCTAATTTATAAAAATAACATAAACTATTTATAAATATTTTTGTTTGTTTGTTAAATGTCAAAATAATCAGTATTATTTTTTTATTTATTTTAAAATTCTTAGCGGATTATGTTGGATCAATGAAGCACTACGTTTTTTTTTTGTTGTTTTTATATTTTTTAAGCGTTTTGCCAAAGGGCACGTTGATCTTTTCGACTCTATAATAAGATGAAAACTGAATGAATTAATGAATACAGTAAAACCTGTGTTAACGGCCACCTGAGGTAACGGACAGGTTCAAAGTTCCTCGAACAGATTATACGGAAATTCCCATATACGAATACCCGTTATTTACGGCCATCTTATTTATAGGAATTTCCCCTATTATTTATGATGTATCTTTATTGATGGAAATACCCAATAGTATTTCGTATTTGTGCGAAATGCATTCCTAGGATCCACACATACATCATTCGCGATGTTAGAAACGCTCTTCTTTTGCGAACTTAGCAGAACTATCTGTGTTGTGTATTCATCATAGATGGGTCTGCCTCAGCAACACATACAACAATCTAGAATGTTCTAATATCATAACGAATGTAATCGTATAATGTAAAAAACATATATTAATAAAAACACATTAAACAAAACAATCTGAGCGCGTTCGGCTTCTGTTAGTACTCGCAATTTGGACATACTTTAATATTGTTAACTATTTTCCCACGGGTGGCAAATACATATGGCTAAGGCTGTATTTAAATTAAAATTGCAGAATGAATGCGATCTCAGTCCTGAACACGTGCATGTTTTTCGTAGTAGACATAATATGTGTTTTTATGTAATATTTACTTTAATTAATAAAATAAAGAAGGAAATCTTAAAAACCAATTACATGCAGATGTATTTTATTTATAAGACGAAAAACCTGACAATTACGGCCAATATGGTTTCCTTTTTTTGGGTGGCCGTTATTGACAGGTTTTACTGTATAACAATTTATCACTAATAAATTGTTATATTCATAATGTTTATTTAGTTTTCACCTAATTGGAGGATTTAAAAAGCCTATACATGCACATTAGCGAAACGTCCAAAGAATTAAAAAAAAAAGGAACACAAGAAAGAAAGAGAACCAAGTGTTGTTCCGTAGAGCATTATATGATTTTGTTTACGACTCACTGCATATCTTACGACAATTGGGTCGATATAATAGAGTACAGATTATAAATAAGCATATCCCAGCAGCTTCCGGAGCGATTAATTCGACAATCCAACGATCTTAGAACTAATCGCAACCGGCATACATCGAGGTATTTTCGCACTTACAGTCGGGAAATTGGTTGGCACATGTAAATATGTGACACTAAAGCGGCCATTTCGCAGGAACAGTGAAAATAATACTCCGATACAAACAAACGGTACAAAACGATGATGATGGATTCCACTTACTTTCCCGCATCTAATGAGCATAAATGAGGAGGAAATACGCGATAATGGAAGTCCTTAAAATGTACTGGGCGTCCTATCGAAGACTGGATGTTTGATTATACACAGCTCTATTGTTGATTTTAGGAAAAAGTCGCTTATACAAAAATTTTACAGAATTCAATGCTGCATAACTTAAAAAATATTTTTGACTATACAGGATGTTCCGAAAGTAGGAAAACGCATACTTATTTCATTATTTTAAATAGAATACCCTGTATATTATTTCATTTTTAAATTCTATGTAGGAAAATAACATCACTTTATATATGTAAGTTAGTATGTATCTTATCTGTAATAACAACAGTGTTATTTACGCTTTTGTAAAAAAAACCCTGATTTCATATTTTTCGTATTTATTATTGTGAAAAAAAATGATTGTAGGGTATTTCTTGAATATTATTATAATTTGTTTTAAATATTCACATTTTAAATACCACAGATACATACTTAGTTTGATACAATAGTGAAATTAAAATCGACGTAGTTATATACAGCTATCCACTATTATCCTGAACATTTGCTTAACTTTAACCCAAAGTAACTTGATCGTTCTAAATTGCAGACTATATCTTTGCTTACGCTAAATTAACCTTTACGCAAAGCCCTTTCAATTCATATTAAACATTTGTGATGACTGATGCAGGATATTGCATATAATTATTTTTTAAATAAATTCGAAAAATTTTCCATTAATTTTCAAATCAACTTAATATATGAACGCGATATAATTAAATGGAGTCGCAAATTAGTAAGCATTTCATCAGTTTCAGAACGTAAAATACAAAATTACTAATACGTTTTTTTTTAATAGAAAGAAATTTAATGTCATTCGTCTATGATTACAACATCGGTAATATAGTTTCTGATATTACCGATGTTTGGTAGACTACGGTAGTTGTTTATTACCATAATCTACCATTATATTAAAAATTAATGATAGTTAATAATAATTAAAAGTCAAAGCTAACAAAAAAATAATTTGTTAACGTATTTGTCATCATTTTCCGTGATTTTGTATTTTGGGGGGGCTACTTAAAGGAACTTGTGTATAACAAAGAGTCATTTTATCCATTTCGTAGAATTGTTAAAAAAAAAAAACCACCCCAAAATTGTCATAGCCTGCTCTGTTAGAAATTATCGTTTCTGCTAATTATCATTAAACATCGTTCCTTTTTCTAACAAATATCCCAGTGAACCAAATTCAAATTTCCCGCAATTATTTTTAGTAGCTAAGATATTCCAATAACTATTAATGTAATACAAAATCTTAGGCAATTTCATGCTTTAATGTTGAAGTTACTAAAAATAATTGCGGGAAATTTGAATTTGGTTCACTGGGATGCATTAATTTTATATTTTACTATCTAGTACTAACAGATATTTACTAAATGTAAGCTTTATTCAATTATGTAAAGTTCATATGTATACTAAGCAAATGGCTTGAATTCCAAAGAATTTCCTATTGGTTTTTTCTGTGACTTAAGCCGTGCCTTCGATTATGTAGATCATAATATTTTATTGGCTAAACTGGAGTGTTGTGATGTACGTGGAGTTATTACCAAATGGTTTGAAAATTATTTAAAAGCAAGGTCTCAATTTACTAATATTAAACATAAGATGTGCGGTAAAGTCAATTGTATAACATCAACGAACATACTGGTTAATCAGGGTGTTCTCAACGCAGTGTTTTGGGACCTGTTTTGTTTCTGATATTTATTAATGATATACATAACTCACTATCTGAGAGATTTTGATTTAGTAATGTATACTGATCATGCCAGATCAGACTTGTATCTCATCAAGGTTTCAATGTGAGTGCACAAGTTCTTTTCTCAATGTTCTTTATTTTTGAATGCAGAAAAAAAAACTAAATACATAATTATTCATAATATACATGATAAACAGGTATTTAATAGTCATTTTTTTTTCACAAAATAATGAAATAGAGCGCGTCCAAGAATTGGGTTTTTTTGGGAATAATTCTTGACGATACATTATCATGGAACACTCTCTGCAATAATTTAATAATTAAGCTTAACTCATTGTATTATCGAGTGCGTAATTTAAAAATTATAAGAGATTTTAATGTTTTGTCATCATTTTATTTTGCAAATATTAGATAGTAGATTGTCCTATGGAGTAGCATGGAGTGAGTTATCGTCGCATAGTCAGTGTGTGTATTTGTAGCACAGAAGCGTATCTTACTGTAACGAGCGCCAACTTTTTAAACTGGCGGTTCCGATAGGCAGTAGTGAATATTCTGCTGAAATCTAGAAGGACGTTCTAGAAGGGTCCCGAACTATCTGGAAGTTTCGCGCCAGGTATAAATAACGCGTCGGATTGGCCAGGAAGCAGTCAGTCGATACGAGTTCGATAGTGCGGATCGCGAGTGAATTAGTACGTGTAATATAAATATCGGTGCAGATAAATCGTTTACATAAATAAAGACATTAGTGATTAAGTGATTTAATTAATAAGCATTTTTAATGGATTTTAAATACCGTAATTGTGTTAATAGAATAAGTGAATTTAAATATATCGCCTGTGTGTTTTTCTAAACCCCGACAACGTTTTAAAAACTAGAAAAACGTTACAATACGAAGTATGGCAGTAATAGATAGTAGGCAGTCATGTAGACTAGTGATGGGTATAATCGAATGATGAAAAAGGCATGACGTTTGAATTATGAATGTTCATTCGATTATGAGTGATAATCGGTCATGAATGATAACTGACGAGCCGCCACTGATTGATTATAACACGATATGAATATCTAAAACACAAATGCATATGCGAACTAGGCCGCCTTATACGAAAGCACGCAGTAGATACATTTTTTTTTACAAAAGCGTTAATAATAACGTTGTCATTACAGATAGACATATGGTAGTTTACATGAAATGATGTTATTTTTCATCGTAGAATTTAAAAATAGAATAATATATATAGGGTGTTCCATTTAAAATAACGGAGTAAGTATGCGTTTTCCTACTTTTCAACCACCTTGTATAGTCAAAATTTTTTTTAGGTTATGCAGGATTGAATATCGGTAAAACTTTCGTATAAGCGACTTTTTCCTAAAATCACAAATAGAGCTGTGTAATCAAAGAGCCAGTCTTCGATGGGACGCCCTGTACAGTACATAATATATATAATAAATATTCATGGTTTTATTTTTTGTCAGTACATATTTCACGAAGAACTTAAATTTTATCGATGCTAGCAAAAAATTTGCTAAAAGTAATTAAAGTCGTACGTGAAATATTTTTGGATATATTATAATATATAAATTACTTAAATAATAAATAGCATTTTTTTTTCGTTACAAATAACCCTTCTATGTTAAAATATAGTAAATAGGAATAGTGAAAGTATTCTGTCGGATAAAAATTAAATAATACACAAAAAAAAACAGTTCTGTATAGGATTAGGAAACATTCATACTCGTTTGGTTACAATAATATAATGTAATGCGATATATTCCTATGATTCTTTTTTTAACGCACGGATGACTTATTTTTAATGCAAAATGGATGTAATATTGTTTAATATGAATTATCATTAGTTATGTGTGTAAAAATTATAAAAAAATCGTATTATATGTATGATTTTTTTTTCTTCCATGTATTTATTATGTCTTTCTTAAAAATATCGGCAATTATTGTTAATGCGTAATTACCTTCTATTCAGTTCTGATTTGATAGCTGCAAAAGGAAACGGAATAAATTATTATAAACTCGATCGACATTGATATAATGATCGATTTAAATACCTTCTAAGATATCCTGTTTCATTTTGGTAAGTTCCTTCTTGATCTCCTTGACGATTTCGTTCTTGAGACCTTCCAGTTCGACCGGTCCCAGACAGAGGCCGCTCACTTCGTTTAGACCGTTGACTTTCAGTATGGTTTCCTCCGAGGCGGAACCGAACCTCTTCCGGATACTCTTCGGCGATTCGGACGAAGAGAATTTCGACGAATTGCTGGGTAAGGTGTTGGTCTTCTCCCACGAGGCTTTCTTTTCGTCTTCGTCCAGGTTATCCGGCGTCTTTTTCTCTACCTGATGAAATGTGGATGGATTTAGAATGTTCTTGATATACAGGGTGTATCAGATATAGAGGTAAATATAATAATATGTAGCAGCTGTAATCATATACGATCAAAAAGTGTTAATGCACAGGGGGTCTATCTGTAAGCATTAACGAAAAAAAAAATATTTTATAAATGCCGTGGGCTAGAGCCGCACCTGTGCCCAACTTAAATGCTGTCCCGAGTATACCCCCACATACCACTATCATTCAGCCATTACCGCTGTTAGTTTTGTGTGGATCGCCGCTTGGAGTGCAAGCCACTTCGAACATTTTATTTAAATTCTTCCCGTCTCGAAAAAACGATCCTTTTTAGGACCATCATGATTTCATATAAAGAAAATCGAAGCTTGATGCATCGGCAAAAGCGCGGGAATGTATAGATTCATTTTTGCGCGATATCTTAGTAAAAAGGCGTGTTTGCAAATTTTCTATATCTACATTTATTTCTGTGTAATTCGATTTAATTCATTTTGCGTTATATGATTAAATAAATCCAAAAGAAATAACTCAGATTCATGTGGTATCGTTTATTAACAACTAACTCTCCATTCGACAAAGCAAAAGAAAATATTTACGTTTTTTGTAACTACTGAAGTCGCATATCCGGTGAAACTCGAACGTCTTATCAGGATATTAAAAAATAATACTTGTAGACTTACGTAGAATGCTCTTAACAAAAAAGGAATGTTTATTTTATAAAAAGAAGAAATTTAAAATGCCTCAGTTTTGCTATTTTTACAAGGGCCTTTATTTATTCAGAATGACGTTAAATGAACTTACGGCATACCATTAAGAATAATACTAAATGAGTGCAATGTATTTATACATAATACCACGTTTAGCGGAAGTTTAACATGACGTTTCCTTGCATCAGGCCCGGACTAAAGAATTTTTGGCTCTAAATTTTACTTTTTTTTTATTCCTTAATGATGAAATCCGGTTTCGGTGGGTTTATGCTTTATATGTCGTGTAGTTAACACCCAAGCAAAATTTACTTTTTTATTTGATACACCCTGTATTTATGGTATTTAACAAACAACTCCTTCGTTTATGCCTTTGCTTGTTTTGTATCACATTTAAATTTAAAGAAAAATTAAATTAAGTATTTTTTTTTTTTTGAAAAATAAACTTTCCCCGATATTTTAAAAAAAAAATAATAGTATACCGAGTGTCCCAACAGTGCGAGGACGGAAGATTGGTCATAAACTAAGAGTATTTTCAAAAAAAATATTCATGGATTTATTACAGATTTAAAAAAAATATATTTTGAATTGTAATATAAAATATTTTTAGGACATGCAGTCAGGTACGATCTATGATAACCTACGAATATTTTTTTGAAGATACTCTTAGTTTATGAACAATCTCTCGCACCGTAGGACACCCTGTATATGAATTTTGATGCAATTTTCATACTTTATATTAAAACACATATTTTTTTCAAATTTCCCCCCAATTTCTTGAAAGTTTCTCTGATGTTAACTTTCTTTCAAAGATTTCATTTTTTTCTTTAAATTTCTTAAAAATCACAAGACATTTTTTTTTAAAATCATTAATGGTTTTAAGGATTTCTTACTCCAACGCTATCGATTGAGTTCGGCACAATTTAGTGAGACCCCTACATTATAACAAATCTGATTAAGATCTTTTTTTGATTTGATGCAGTGTTTCAGAGATATTTCATTGGCTCAAGATAAAAAAAAACTCACCCTGTATAGTAGAGGTATAAATAACATACTATCTTTTCTGTTATGAACATTTTTTATTATTCCTTTTAAATTAACTTTCAAATTAAAAGTTATTTTAAAAGAAAAAACTTATAATACCCAGAGGAAAAAAAATAAAAAAATAAACCAAATATTGAAATTTCTATAAATTCGATTTTTTTTTGGCTTTTTTTCTAAAATTTCACATCTTTCTGACGGAATTTCGGTAAAATATCTATTTTTTTTTTAAATCTGCATATTTTTTGCGATTTTCTCCAAAGTTTGCTCATTAAAATTGATCTAAAACTTGCATTGTCTAAATCTGCATACTTTTCTAACAACATTTACAATTTTGCTCATTAAATTTTACCTCGAAAAATCCACATATTTTATATTCTCCAAAATCTATGTATTTTCTCTAATTTTACTATATTTTACTTTTTTTTTCTCTTGTGAAAACTTGTAAAATCTCTTTTTTTCCTTCATTGAAACTTTAGTTCCTTTTCTAAAATCTACTTTTTTTTTGACGGAATTTCGATAAAATTTTAATTTTTTTTTAAATCTGTGTATTTTTGTTATTTTCTCAATAAAATTGATTTAAATTTTGCATTGTTTAAATATATTAAATTAATATTTACGATTTTTCTCATAAAAATTAAATCAATTTTGAAATATCTCTAAAACATGCATTTTTTTATATATATATATAAAATTTATTATTTTTCTTTATTTATTCGATAAAATTTCTATTTTCTTTAAAATTCACATATTTTTATGATTTCTCGAAATTATGTGCATTAAATTGATATGAATATTTACTATTTTTTCATAATTTTTTGCTTCAAAATTTGCTAATTTTGTTTGAAATCTCTTTAAAAACATGCATATTTTTTATACTCTCAAGTGTATTTTCTTTAATTTTACTAAACTTGATTCATTTCTTATAAAATATGATAAGAGTAATAAATTACATATATTAACCAGTTTAACATTTTAAAGAAAACAACAAATTTTAAAGAAATTTCAATCTCTAAAGTTTGTTTTTTTTTGTTTTTGTTTTTATAAAATACGAATCGCTTCTTTAAAATTTATTATTTTTATCATTGAAGTTCTCTAAAGTTTGCGTTGTTTTTTTGTTTTCTCTAAATTTTGCCTTTTTTGTTTGATTTTCTCTAACTTTATTTATTTTAATTTTACTCGTCTTTCCACTTCCAAAAACCTTTTTTTTTACGCTAATACAAAAAAACATAAAATAATGTTGGCAAATAATTTAAACTGGTTTTGATATATTTTCTTTTAAATTTGTGTAATACGTACACATTATGGATAAGGCCATCTATAATAATCCAAAAACAAAAAAAATCCAAATTTGACGTTTTTGCTGCTACAATGACAAAGATAAAATGTTTTAATATTTTGACATTGACATATTTGACATATGTCAATGTCAAACGTTTTTGCTGCTACAATGACAAAGATAAAATGTTTTAATATTTTGACATTGACATATGTCAAATTTCAATATTTACTCGATTATTTCTTATCTTACGAAGTAGTGTAGACAACAGTATTGATACTCACAGCAGCTCGTCTCCTAGCGAGCGTCTTCGCCATTTCGTCCATCATAGACGCCATACTGCCACCCCCACCCCTACCCAGCGTCCCATAATTACTGCTACCCCCGCTACTAGTCGACGAACCGCTATTCTCCGCCGGCGGTGGTGTATTCTTACTCCTCTTCAATTTCGCCGACTGCAACATCATCGCCAAGGAGTTCACCTCGCCCCCGTCGCTACTCTGCGACCTCGACATATTTAGTGGGGGCGGTGGAGGCGGCGGCGGTCCGGTTACGACTGGGGGCGGGGCCACCGGAGGCGGAGCCGTCATCATCGGCGCCGGTGGTGGGACGCTAGGTGGCGCTGGCGGTGCGGCGGGAGGGCAAGCGGCGCTCATCATGGGCGGCCGTGGCGGAGCAGGTGCTGGAGGCGCGCTGGTAGTCCTTTGGTGGCCGCTAGATGCCGACGGCGGCGATAGAGGGCTGGGCATGGATTGGGAGACGATCGGTGCGCTAGGGGTCGCCGCCGACGCTGTGTTGTTCATCGGCGAGGTTTGCTGCGGTGAGATCAAGGAGGAGGATATCCGACGCTCTTGGATAGCGGCGACGTCCTCTCTGGTCATCGTGCGGTAACCCATGTCTTCGTCGTATTGGAGTTGCTGTGGCGGTTGGTGGTGGGAGGGTTGCAATGGCGGTTGCATCATAGGCGGCTGTTGTACGCCGCCCGTAACGGCGTATTGTGTCGATGTGGGTCTGGGAGCGCTACTTAACACCTAATAGTAGTAAAAGAACAATACAAGGTGTGAAAAAACAAAAAAAAAGACTGGGAATGGTAGACTAAATTGGTGATTGCAAATTTTCTGTACCTACATTTATTTCTGTGTAATTCGATTCAATTCATTTTGCGTTATATGATTAAATAAATCCAAAAGAAATAACTCAGATTCATGTGATACCGTTTATTAACAACTAACTCTCGATTCGAGAAAGCAAAAGAAACACATTTACGATTTTTGTAACTACTGAAGTCGTATATCCGGTGAAACTCGAACGTCTTATCAGGATATTAAAAATAATACTTTGTAGACTTACGTAGACGACTCTTAACAAAAAAGAAATGTTTATTTTATAAAAAGAAGAAATTTAAAATGCCTGAGTTTTGCTATTTTTACAAGGGCCTTTATTTATTCAGAATGACGTTAAATGAACTTACGGCATACCATTAAGAATAACACTAAATCAGTGCAATGTATTTATACATAATACCACGTTTCCTTGCATCAGGCCCGGACTAAAGAATTTTTGGCTCTAAATTTAACTTTTTTCTATTCTTTAATGATGAAATCCGGTTTCGGTGGGTTTGTGCTTTATATGTCGTGTGGTTAACACCCAAGCAAAATTTACTTTTTTATTTGATACACCCTGTATATGACGTAGCTTCTAATTCTTATTGACGTATTGTGTCCAGAGGATGGCATAAGCTGAAAGCGGTCGACAATAATTTTTAATAATAAAAGGATTCGAAATAATACATTTTCTGGTTTTGCTATTATTTATTCAAAAAACTTATTATTCTTCTTATTATGTGTGAAAAGATAAACATAAATTTTGGAAAACGCCACCGAATAGAAAAATAACATTAAAATTTAGGACAGATAAAAACCGCGTTCAATATTTTCTTGTAAAAAATAGAACACTATAATGAATGTATAGTTTAGTCATTACTGCATAGATGGCGCTATTCTGTATTCAGCACCCAACGGCGCGATAATGTTTCAAACAGTTATGCCAAACGTCAGAAAGTATTTTTCCCTAGATGGTGTGTCAAATTCCCCTCGACCAAGCACTTTATCAAAAAAAAAATATTTGAAATTTAGTACCATAGAGTGGGGCAAATTCGATCGCATGGGATAAAATCGATCAATCCTGATTTTACGGCAATTATTTAGTCTGGCATCTATGGAAAGGATAAGAAAGTTTTGCAACACAGTCATTTAATAAACTTTGTTTATAACATAGATAACTAACTGGCTTTTTAAGTATTGCATTAAAGATTCCTGTGTTAAAAAAATAATTTCCGATGGAATGACAACGAGTAATATTTCATACAGACGGAAACAAACTACTACTGGGGAATCCCACTAGGACCAAGCGAATTTTCGAAAAGGGATAAGGTGAAAAGAATCAATTGTCATTCATTCTTCACCGTTTCTTTTTTTGACTTTATGAAAATGTTGGAATAACAAGAGAGTAAGGGGAGAATTAACACCTCATGGGGTAATACCGATCAGTTTGCAAAGTAAAAGAACAAAGAACATACTCATAGACCAACGTAGAAATATGACATATTCATGTTTCTACGTTGGTTTTATTGAAAATTATGGTGAGAAACTATAAAAAAAAAAAAGTATGGCCTGGCGGGAAACAGCAATATAATCCCAAATATCTCCAAAGCGCTCTCAGGACAGTAAAATAGAGCACTTCATCCATTATGAAAGCATCAGAAAATAATGGGGCACCATATTCATTACCCTGTAATTGGCGAAAGCTGTTGGGGGATGCGAAGGCATGAATTATTATTATTATTATTATTATTATTATTATTATTATTATTACTTCAGAATACTTTAAAGAACCGGTAGTTTCTAAGGAAGAGAAAAGATGACTTTTGTATTTCTCCAAGTTGACGAAATTTAGGAAATTTCCAAAAACCAAATTATCCAGCTGGTCATAGAAAGGGAAGCTACGTTTTTGAACTGAGAGGGAAGCGCGTTGAATGAAATTTTGTTTTAGTTTTAGTTTATTGATTTATTATAGTTTATGTCATTATTTATCTGTTTGCCATTTCTATAATACATATTTTCTGTTATTTCCGTAAGTTTCCTCTTTTTAAATTAAAATTTTTGTTATTGGATTTACCTCGTGTAACTTTCAAATCGGTTTTTATAAGAACATAGATGGGTGATTGGAATTGCCCCCTATTATGGGGCCAAACCGATCACGCTTGATGTATTAAAAAAAATAGTGTTTTAATACATTGGGTTAATATACATGATGGTATGTGTAGCTAAAAGATGTATGATTATATATAATTTTTTTCAATTTTTTTCGATCAATAATAATAATTGCAGCTCAGAAATAGTACATAAAACTGATCGGAATTGCCCCACTTTACGGTATATTGCAAATCTCCCTAATAACGAACTAAGTAAATTCCTTGCCATTATTTTTAGTGAATTCAACCTAAAAGTATTAAAATAACTATGGATGTAGTACAAAATAACGGATTATTTTATGTTTGAACATTGAAATTACTGAAAATAATTGTGGGAAATTTAAAATTAGCTATTTGAGATTCATTAGTTCCATTAGATAATGCTGAAAGTTGAAAAATTATAGAAATTAAAGAAAATATAAGTTTATTTGTAAAGAAAAAAAAATGGATTGAATTTACTATTCATTTATAAAACTCGATTTTAACAAATATAGTAACTAAAATAGTGTCGAAACGATGTGATTGTGCTACCCCACAAAATCAAACAAATTAACTCACCTCCAACGAATGGAACATAGCTCTCGCGAAGGAATCTGCATCCTCTTTAGAACTGAAATTCAGACCGTAAACGTGTTTGTTGTCCCTCCACTGGTGAAACGTAGCAGTAGCCTGATTATACTTCAGCCCTTTTAATATGGCACAATTTATTACTACCTAAAAAGCAAAACAAAACAAATAAACAACTTCTCCCTAAAAGGGCATATTTCGCCTTACTTCGTGATTCTGCAACTTGCGACCCACGACCCTGAAGGTCTGTTGGACCATGTGCTGGTAGATCTGCACTTTCGATAGACCTGAAGATGAACCCGATGGAACCCATTTCTTCGTCCCATCGTCGTAGATCATGACGCTAGCGCGAGCGCTAGCGATGGATTGCTCGCTGGAAATGTTTTGATTTTGATAATAAGAGAAATTCGATACAAACGTTTAGATAAAACATGCGTCAAGATTCATTAATTAGTTCTATTCGTTTGCACGTATAAAGAAAACGACAATGCAGATTTATTTTCGCGAATAATTCTTTTATAAGTTGGTACCTCTAGTCGATGACGTAAGATAACCTAAAAACGCTGAAATATTACCAACAGCATCTAACAAAAATTACTTTTTAACTCACTAAATAACTGAAATAACCCTAGTAGCAAAATTTAAATTTCCCACAATTATTTTAAGTAACTTCAACAGAAAGACATTAAAGTAACTAGTAATCTAATACAAATAATCATTGGTAATTTCGTGTTTCAATGTTGAAGTTACTAAGAATAATTGCGGGAGATTTAAATTTTGCTGCTAGGGAAATGCTAACAAAACTATGATGTTTGTTCTTCACTTTTTTTTGTCTATCTAGCTACTCATAATTACTATCTTCATCTATTTGCTATTTATTGCTAGCTGGAAATAATTTTGATAAAAAAAAACGGCAATTTGAAGCAAATATTTAAATGAAACATGCGTCAATAGTCAATTGCATTTTTGCACTTAAGAAAACAGAAATGCAGATTTCTGTTGAAGACATTCTACTTATATTGACGCATATTTAAGTTTGGAAATCATATTTTTTATAGTTGGTAACTAAGGTCGATGAAATAAATAACCTCACTTGCTAATGACAGATTTCAGAAATGTCAAAATTTTGCCAACAATTTTTTTTTAACTTTCAAAATTGCAAAAATAAATGCTAACGAAAACTATGGATTTATTCATGACATTTTTTATTTATCTGATATCTACCCACAATTATTATCTAGTTATTATTTATAAAATAAAAATTCTTTTAATTTATTTCTCATTAAGAATGTTTCAATTTTGATAAGAAAAACGGCAATTTGAAGCGAAAATTTAAATAAAACATACCCCAATAATTAATTATATTTGTGCATTTAAGACAAGAATCCAGATTTTTTGTTGAAGAAATTCATCACATCCCTAATAGCCAAATTTAAATTTCCCGCAATTATTCTTAGTAACTTCAACATTGAAACATAAAATTACCCACCAATTTGTACTAAAGTAATAGTTATTTAAATGCCATTATGTTGATTTCACTAAAAATTGTGGTTGGAAATTTAAATTTGGCTATTAGGGATTTAACCATATTTGAATAATATGGGGATAATATTTTTTTATAGTTGGTTGTTACGGCTAATGAAATGCATAATTTCAGTTGCCAATGACAAATATATACACGAAACCCGTCCATTAAAAGTTTTTGACTTTACAATGATATCTCGCTTTTGAAACTTTGGGGTTAAGTATAGTTGGCTATGATCTCTTAAAAAAAAAACAATTTCATCCATGTCGCACTTCCAGTTACATCGAAAGTCATGGCCAACTTTGATATTTTAAATAGAAACCTATATTTTTTAAAATAGCACCTTAAACAGTGGTATATTGTAATTCTGCGGTAATGCATATTAGCAGACATTCAGTTGCCTCTGTTTGATCGGAGATATTGCTGGTACCAAATGGATGGGACTTCAGTTCATTTTTCTTATGAAGTAGATCGTGTCTGAGTACAACGTTTAATGATAGGTGGATTGGACGCAATCGATCTTGAGCTTAGCCACCACGGTTTTCTGATTTCAAGCCCTTGAATTTTTATTTATGGGGACACAAAAAATCGCTGGTGTATTCGGTCAAAGTATATAGGCCAAAGTAGAACTAGTGCGCTGAGTAACTAAAGCGTTTGATAGCATAAATCCCGAACAGATAAAACAGGCTACAACAATATGAGTTTACGTCAGGATCCTAAAGTTTTTGCAAGCGAATGAAGGTCATATACAACACTTATAATTTTATTATACCTACATAATACATACAGCATTTCGTTTTTGATTATCTTGCATTCAATAAATTTTATTTTCTGATACTATGATGTTTTATCTTTTTTATAAGCTCTTAAACTTAAAATTGTTTTTCACCGCCTACTATTAATTAAATACTAATTAAGAACTACTTTTTCTGAAAATCACTAATTCTAAAAGAAGCAATAGAGATAGGCATAAGAACACCTATATAGCTTTTCGATAGAGAATTCTACATCACATGTAAAAATATACAGGACATTCCATTTGAAAAAAAAAAAAAACTTTTACTAGTAAGAAGTTACTCCGAATCAACCATAGATTACGAGACACCCTGTATAATTTTGTTTACTTTTTATTCCTTGGTTAAATAGTAAGAACTCATACCCTCCGCAGTCAACATAAAAACTCTCTATCTTTTACTGTATAGCCACAGTATATATGTATATCGAGTAGTTTCACATCGCCGATAACATGGGTTTCAAACATGGCGCCTAAGGAAATCCGCGGTGTCGCATAGGTGGGTGAAATTGTAACTAAAACTATTTGAATTTGTTTACAAGCAAAAATCTAACCTAAAAAGCCGTTCCATTCCTGTCATTTTGTTATGGGAATGACATTGATATTGTGCGATTTTCTGTCAATTGTCAGTCTGTTTGAGTATATAGGTTATTTTCGTACCCACTTTGCAATTATTAGTTGCAAATATAGCCGCCAAACGCCATCGCGAATTTCCTTAAATTGATAGGCAAAACATCAAAGGCGCCGACACTTAGTGAAACCACAAGATACGGTTTATATTGTGACTACACCATTGATTAGTGAAACTATTGGATAAGGTTTATACTGTGGTATAGCCGTTATACGCATTTACAGCATCATATTTTTTTGAGCTGTTTTTCACGAAAACCAAGATAATTCGGAAACGGTAACCGATAGATAAGTAGATGTTTTATAAAATCGGCTTTAAAATTCCTAGTAGAATCTAAAAATCCACCAAAAAATATAGGTTTCTATTTAAAATATTAAAGTTGGCCATGACTTTCGATGTAATCGGAAGTGCAAAGTAGATGAAATTGTTTTTGCTAAAGGATCATGGTCAACTATGCTAAACCGCAAAGTTTCAAAATCTAGATATCATTGCAAAGTGGAAAACTTTTAATGGACGAATTCCGTGAATCGCCATTTACGTACACTATTGTCTTTTTAACTTTCGAAAATGCAAATTGAAATAATAAATTCTAACGAAAGCTATTCATCACATTTTTTATTTATTTATCTGACATCTACTCACAATTATTATCTACTTATTATTTAAAATAAAAATATTCTTTACTTATTGCTCATTGATAATGGTTTGATTTCGAGAAGAATGAATGAAAACAATTTGAAGCGAAAATTTAAATAAAACATGCATCAATGGTTAATTGTATGTTTGCACCAAAGAAAACTAAAATGTCCATTTTTGTTGAAGTAAATCATTATATTGACACACATTTAAATTTAGGGTTATATTTTTTTTCTAGTTTACAGCTACGATCGACGAAACACATAACCTCACTTGCTAATGACAGATTTTAGAAACGTCAAAATGTTGCCGATAGTATTTTTTATTTGCATTTATTATTAGTATTTATTCATCACATATTTATTTTCTCCTAATTATTATCTCAATTATTTCATATAAAAGTCCATGCTATATTGATTGATTATTCATTGTATGCTTTAGTTTTGACAGATTTTAATCTGAAGCGAAAATTGAAATAAAACACACATTGGAACTGGTTGTTGGTTCTATTTTTGCATTTGTATTGTTATAGTCGCTAAGTTACGGCCCATGAAGCAGATATAACAGTTATTTGCACCAGTTTTCCCTAATAACAAACTTAGTTAAGTAGAGGCTTAGCTTAAAGTGAGCCTTAAGGTGAATATGTTTTGTACCGTCGAAACTAGGAATAAAGCTTAGCTAAGTATTGAAAACGGATGGCAACAGCGTCAGACAGTGTGAAAGTGACTTGTAACTTGTAAGTTTTTGACAGAAACACACAGAAAGAAGGAGAATGTTGACTTTTAATTCTTGATACGAGTTTTCGAGTTTTCATTATTGTTGTCAAGTCAGTCTCAGGAATTTTAACAGCTGATTGATAAAAGCAACACTATTATTGCTGAAAATTTGTTGTTTAATTAGATAAAACATAACAAACTGTATGCATTTGTGATCATAGGAATGGTTATTTCGCCACATGGTAAACTTAAAATTATTTTTTATACCTACTCACACATCAAGGATATTCAATTTGAGCTTCAATCAGGTTTAGTATAAATAATGTTGTACATTTGGTTACCCTAAATCGCCGGAAAAATTTAAGTTCGTCAAACGTATGAAAATATTCTGCCCTTTCATTAACTTGTCTAGGTATACCACAAAAAATTTATATTTAACTCGTTCAATTCATCATCATCTTCAAACATTATGTTTAGTAGGATATTACGTGCCATTTTGTTTCAAAAATGTACAAATAATAAATATCCCCACAACAATAAATAAAATACCTCGAAAACACCGTAATACAACAACTATAAAAGTCTTCTTTCACTTGCCGCAATACTTGTCATTTGAAACCAAAAGTGAGGTTAACTGGACCTTAAGCTGGGCAAATCTTCGGTTTATTTTGAATAACACTTAACTGGTCCTTAAACAGTGATGCAAAACGAAATCATAGTTTAGGATCTACTTAAGTCTTAAGTTAAGCTTAAGTATAACCGGTGCAAATAGCCGTAACTCTATTTGTAATGACAATAAATGACATGATACACCTCAGAAACGTCAAAATATTGTAATAGAGATGGAAACTTAAAATAAGTGTTAATGGTATGCTATGGTATTCATTCACAGGTTTTTTTTCAGTATTATTATCTATTATTTAAAATAAAAAAATCCCAATATAAACATAGACACACCATTCGTAGTTATAGTATAGTAATTTTCCTGTCTAGATAACTCATTCCACGCCTTTGTAATTTTATATAATGACACTGATAATTAAATTATCTTTTCGGCAAATGCTGCGTTTATACATAAACACAACGACATGCAAATAGATTTTCTAACCATGCGATTTTTTTTTTCATTGTTTTACTGCATGCTGCATGAAGAGATAAGACGTTATAAGAATGTTACAACAAGAAATTTTATTAAATCTAATTGTAAGTATATGTACCTTCTACGTGACTCGGGATTGTTGCTCATTTCCCCGATACTGAAAACGAGTATTCCATTATTATAAAAGCATTAAATCTTAACCGGTAATAATAAGTAGTAGAAAGTGTAAGTGAGCGTATAAATACGGACAAATTGACGAATTGATGAAACTTTCTAAAAATTCGATTATATAGGCTAATTTCATTATTTGATAAATCGGGATGAAGTTAAAAATCTATATAGAAACAAGTATAAATAAAGGCGATGATGACATAATTAGTAATTCCTAAAAAATTTTAGGTGTATTCGCGTTAATCCTATTATCAGAATTGACGATTTGTAATTTAATCCGTTTTGGCGAAAAGCGATAACGGGAATGTCCGATGTTTTTTGCACGTAAATATTGCAAAACCGCCGATACATGTAAAGAATGATAGTTTAAATCAACAAAGAAACGTTGCCCCAATTCGTATACTATATATAACACCCTTTCTCTTAATAAATTTAAATAAAATTTGAATATTCAGCAAATATTTTACTTACAGTGTTCCATATCCACAGATTATGTTATGACTCAAAGTGTTACCCCAGTTTCCATTCAACCCTATAATATGCGAACCTCTCCGGATGAATGCTAATCCGAAATAATTTTTTAGGAATTTGACTTGTTTATTCTCCTACGTTAGGGCACTTTCGAGCATGCAGACATATTGCACGTTGAGAGAACGAAACACGGCTAATAAAGCACACACTATTATCAAAACAAAATTTCACACAATATCGAACAGGCTGACGCATCGGGAACGCATTTCGCGATATGCACCAGAGAGATAAGGCGAATCTTGTCTCGGAAGCGGATCCTTCGTACACCGGGGGGGTTGATATTGACCCTACATACGGCACACGTACGGTGGGTTCAACACACCCACGAATTTTCAAAATCGATAAAAATCCAAATAAGATTAAGCCAAACGCCACATGGCGAGGGATTTTTGTTAGGATAGAGCCGGGAGAAGATATACTTTAGAAACAAAGCTCCGAACCGTGGTGATAACGCAGGTAGGTAGTTGTTGTATGAAAATAAGCACCTATTGTCACCTTAGAGGACGCAAATAAATAAAGTGGATACTATTGTAATTGCGATCGCGGTTTTGGGATAAATCGCGCGGAACGGGAAAAAAACTAATCAATATTTTAAAAAAGACCAATTAAACTTGTACTTACTTCATTTTTTTTTAAACAATTCGCTTAAGAGGTAACTGCACTATATAGGGCGTCCAAATATAATACATCACCACACACTACATTCACATGCTTTGTTTCTACGTTTATATTCTATAATGCGAGCGAATTGTAATGGAAAATCTATTTAAATGTTCAGAAGTACACCGAGAAACAAAATTATAGTGGCCATGTTGTCACCTGACCAACCCATACGAAAACTGATAGCTAGTGGAATATAAATTATGGCGCGAAGGAAAGATTTGTATTTTCGGCACTTAAAAATATATTAAACAACGAAATTATATCAACATTAAACTCATTGTCATATGTAATGAAAGTAATCTTAATAAACAGCTCACATATGGAATTTTTTAAATATTTTTATCCTTTAGTGGAACAAATCTTATTTCTTTTTTAAAATTTTTGTAGAAATGCATCCTATACATATCGCATTCACATTTTTCATTTAAAATTATTAATTATTAATAAATGCTATACCTATTAAGCAGTTTTATAAAAATAAAATTTATATTAGACAAAATGACAAGTTTGACAGTTGCGCAATTTAGGTTAAAATAGTGCTAAGAGTTTTGTCTCCACCGAATAGTTTAAAATAAATAGAAATTTTTGTGATAGTGATATTACTATTTTTCTCATCTGCACAATGGCATCGGCGAGCGATGTTAACAAATCGATTTGCGGCAAATTGGGGTTGAAACCTCTAAACGCTCACAACATGCTGTTCTACTACGCACCTGTCCAAGGGGTCCTAAGTTATACGGCTTTATCTATAAACGTAATGAACCCGTCGTTAGTATTAAGGTACTTTTAAGTTCTTAAATTGCTTCGGGGCGATTGTTGCACAACATATTTTATAGGTTATTCCCGAAGAGAGATATAACGAATATATTGCTTGTAAATACTTTTTGGGTTCGGGATTATTTTTTATAACAGACCACATATGGAAAGCGGCAACGAAGCAGCAGAAGATATTATACAGGTAAGAAAATTCATGCTTATATTGACAAAATATATTGAAGATGCTTCTAGTGCTTTTGGTGCGATTTCATTTTCGATGGGATCCGTATTGATATGGCAATACTCAGGAGCTTGGTGCCGCAGACTGTTTGCTTGTGTACGATTGCCGGTATTGGTACCGGAGCAGCTATGATTAAAGGTTGGTAGCAGTTATGTGAATATTGGATCTCTTGGAGAAATCTTAATTACTTCCAATTTGATTTTGTGAGGGTATTGTAATTATTGATTAATAAAGTAGTTTTATTTTGAAAAAATCGTTTGAAGACCAAGCATTCATAGATTCTAAGATATAGTTCATGATTCCGTTCACTATTTTCGCAAAAATAAATTTAAAATTAGCGGTGAAGTAATATATGCGTTTTTTTTACTTTCCAATGTTGGCTGTTCGTTAGAAAATCGACATTGCAACTTATGATAACTTATAGGATTCTAATATTCACTCGTCAGAGGCGCTGATTTTGTATTTACAATATATTTTTTACTTATGAAATGAAACCTACACTATTTACAATTATTTTGTATGTTACATGCATGAAGAGAGGAAGTACAATTAATTGAAAATATGATTCTAACTTATTTTTTGATGATTACATAGCATTTATATTTATTTATATTAACTACAGCGCCATTGTCGACTGATTACAGAACTACGATGTCTTTTAGATATAAAAATATTCAAACTGTTGTTGCCGATGTTGAATGTGTCGATGACATTTGACGTGGGAGTGTGATTTTACCACAAATAAACGTATGTTTAACAATGCGTATGCAAATTCAAAATAATTAATAAATTATTATATAGTGACAGCCCTTTCGGATGTAAACCCACGAAGATAAAGGCCTTCCTTCTATTTTGATCATGCGAAACCGGTCTAATTCACGAAAACTGATGTGACAGCTGTAAATGAAAATATTCATTAATTATAACATGCCAAATAAGTAAACTCTTTCATTGAAAATAATTGCTTTCATAATAAGATTAAAAAAATGGCTCGACACAGGAATATCCGTTCCATGAACATTTCTGATGGTATGTGTAATTTCATGGAATCTATTTGAATTAACTTGATTACCTTTCAAGAGTATGACGGTTATGATGATGTTTACGGTCATTCTGTTGAGGATGATTTTTGTGTTTCACCCAGCGAGGAGGCGTTCATGTTTAGGAGGGAAAATAATAGGAATCAGCAGATCGGGGCTTTCATTAAAGACGAGCAGGAAAATAAGGTCAGTGTGATAAAAAATTACTTTGTCAAATGTATTATCTACTGTTATATTAACTACTTTGGATGTTTGGACTTTATTTTTACAATGATGAAAATAAAATAATAAATTAAGATTATCTAAATAAAAAGATAATTTATTTATTATCTTTTATCTACCAGGGATAGATAACATGAATTTTATCTGTGGGTCATAATTAAAATTACCTATTATTCTTGAATGACAAATATGAAAATGCAATTACTTCTAAAAATGACATAAACACTTAATAGACTATTAAAATCCTTTATAGAAGAGAATATAATAAAAATATATAAACAAGTAATTGTTATCTGGTTGCAAAATTAAAATAATGTACTTTTTAAAGAAAATGAAGTAAGTAAGTAAAGTAAGTAAAATTATTTGCAATAAAATCAAATTAAAAAATCATTTATTAAAATAATTTTATTTATAAATACCTGAGTGTTCCCCAGTAGCACAATTTAAATTTCCCGCAATTATTTTTAGTAACTTAACATTGAAACACGAAATTACCAATGATTTTGTATTAGATTACTAGTTACTTTGATGTCTTTCTGTGGAAGTTACTGAAATAATTGTGGGAAATTTAAATTTTGCTACTAGGGTTATATGTAATTATTTGATAATAATTTAATTATTCAAATAATGAATTAGATAATTTTTTATTGGAGTAATCTTGATCAGAAATAAAAGCCTACAACTTGAAATTATCAGTAAATTTTTTGATGCATTAGAGATAAAATATATATAACAAAAACATTCATAACTCCCTAATCCTTACAAACTTATAATAAATAATAATTAGTTCTTAAGACTTTTGTACTTTATTGTGAATTGGGTAATTATCGGCTAATTTTTTTATGTTGCCCTGTGTAATAATTATAAATTTCTTTTCTATTGACTCAGTTTATGTACTGTAATCTTACGAAAAATGAAAATAATTCTCTACTGTTAAATTTAGCTGCCCGAAAATGAAACCGACAAATTGGAAGATTGTATAGCCAAGTTTGAAACTGTTTTGGGAAATGCCACATCGGAATCAGAAATGACAGATGCATTACTAGACAATAATTTGGATGTAGACAAAGCACTTAATTACTTGATAGACAGCAAACCGTCGAAACAAATGGAGAAGAAAGAGAAAGTGAATATCCCATTAGAATAAAAATATTTTGCTTATTTATTTATATTTTTCTTTCCATGTTTTTCTTACTGTGTCGTTTTCTACTTGGTAAGGTAAGATGATAATTTATTACGTTTGACACCTCCGAAACGTTTTAACATCCCAAAATTAAATACGTTTAATATTAAAATCAAAAACAACATACTCGCTACTTCAAACGATACCTTAAAACTTAACAATTCTCCTAGCACGACAAAGAGCTTCTCTTCGCTAAAAGATTTATCCGCGAATCATTTAAAGAATGTAAACAGTCCTTTCAGTATCCCGAAACTTAAACCGAATATGAACGGCTTGCTCAAAAGAAACGACATCAAATCCGATGTGGAAAAAACAAATTCGAACGGGAATCAATCGGATAATAATAATATCGATTTGACGAAAGCTCTCATAACGAAGTCTTCGCAGAAATCGATATCGGGACTCAGTAAGAAGTTCGAGTACTTAGACGTTAGTTGTGACGTACAACCGAGAGACGACATCAACTGTTTGATGGATATTACTTTTATAACTCAAATACTACAATCGGATCTTTCGAAAGGGGTTTTCTGCATTCGAAGGATTTTGTGTCACCGATATAAGAAATTCGTTCCCAAGATACAAAACCATAAGCAATCGCAGTATATGTTCTCTTTCGATATACTTTCTCCGGATGATATGATTTTGTCTTATTTGAAGACTTAGTGTTTTTATATCTTCCGCGGTGAAGGTTTTTGGGGCAATTCTATACTCTGAAAGTTAGCAGTACAAAGTTTTAGGATAAGATTTGTCGATTTTGAGATATTTTTTTAATTCGTATCGTGATTATATTGGGTACTTATTTAGTATGGTGTAATTGTAGTTAGTAAAAGTTTAATAAAAGAAAAATTAAACTAATTCATTTGTACTTATTTTTATCAAATTTTTTAAGGAAAAATATTTATGTCTCTTGATGGCAGGTGCGATTTTGTTGCTATGTTTCCATTCACAATTTTAAAATGGCAAATAAAATCTGCAGAAAAGAAATCTATAGCATTGAAAATTGATAGTTTATTCTTGTTTAGAATTTTCGTATTTTGTATATTCGGTTGCAAACTAATATTAAATAATATATAAATATCGTGCCTAATATTAATTTTTTAATGGAGTTACACTCCTATAATCTATATCTTGATTTAAAATGGGTATTTTGAGTATATAACTTTTATTCAAGAATATTTTTATAATTGCAAGCAATATTTCAGTTATTTAATAAATAAACTTCAGGCTCAAAAGCACGGAATAATTTATTTAAACAGTTTAAATTATGTTCCTTAATTAATTAGAACATTATCTTAATTATTCTTGTCTCTTTTAATATATATGACGTCAACTTTGTAGGATAATTTTAAATATTTAATTAATACAATGTGTAGATCAATTTTTTAATATTATCTTTTGCAATCTCCATATAACACGAAAATATATTGCAACTGCAAAGATTGCTAGTTTTTTTGCAGTGAGAAAATAATAAATTAATGTATGACTGCCTTTAACTCTCAAGACCTAATATCGACATAGTTTCGGTAAGAGCGCTCGAACCTCGTCCTCTAATAGCTTAATTGGTAAAGCGCCCGCCCGGCACGCGGGAGGATGAAGGTTCGAATCCTGCGTGAGGAGAAAATTTTTTCTTGGGAATAATTACTCTTAATTACTTCAGTTAAAAGCAGGAAAATACATTAATTGTTATATCTTGCAACTGTTTAAGACGAAACAATTATGTTTCAAATTAAATAATAATAAATACTAATTTTAGTAGGATAAGTACATATAATTATTTTTTTCTCTCTCTATATAGTGCCTATTTCTCATTTATTATTGTTATTACGAAAATATCGAAAGCCCAATACTATATATATTCAAAAAAAATTAAACTTTTTTTTTACTTACCTTGAACTAATTTGTTTGGAATTTAATCTATTTGGGATGAATAATTGAGTTTTCCAGGTCGTCGATAACTAAGCATTTTTCTTCGTAAAGCTTTACTACGGCTACGTATGTTTCATTGTCGTAATGACAATTATTAAAACATTTCAAACCTTATTTCATTTTTTCTCTTATGTTAGTTCATTACATTTTTATTATTATTATTTAACTTAATAATTATGTTGTCAATTACTTAAAAAAAAACAATCATTCACACCAAATTGAATTCAAGATATATACAGTCGCGAGCAAATGTGGGCACCCTAAATTTTGGGCGAATATCACAGTAAAAAATGAAAAAATAAAAACTTGTAGGCAATACAGTATAAATATGTAGTATTTTAAGGGATCTTATTAATCTATTGCATATTGGTGTGTTTTTAGTACAGCTACAATACTTTTTAGATGGCAGGGGAAAGTGACATCTCGAAGACTTGAAAATATATTTAAAAAAATAATACATTTACAAAAGGTATCTATAAATACTATTGTTACCATAAAGCCGATTATGTAAACGTTGAAATATCTGTCACAAAAAAAAATGCAAGAAACAGGAAACCCATTAATTTTGTCAAATGTGCCTATAACTCTTGCTCGCGACTGTATGTTTCAGATAAAACCGTTCAAAAAACATACTTAATCACAAAACAAGCTAAACGTCATAATTTTGTTTCTGTTTTACTAGTACATACCAAATTTATTCATCCTGTGTACATAGTAAATCGAAAAACATGTTCATATATAAAATACGGTTTAACAGAATCGATCAATAATTATAATTTAACCGCTCAATTAGTATCATTACCGGATAAATTTAAAGTATTTTACTAATAAACTCAACAGGTATGTTTTCACAAATCTTAAATGTAATTTGTTTCAAAATACTGTATTTATAAAGGTTCAATTTTTTTTCTGTAGTTTAAACACCTAGATAACAATGTCGTAAATTATGAAATAAAATATTTTCCTAGAACGGAACAATGTATGCTCGACTTCTAAGTCAATAGGCTTTCTGAACCTTACGGAACACATGGATAGTCCGCTATAAGGGTCCAAAATTAGTACGAAAAATAATATACTGAAAGCTTCATCAATTTATCAATGTTTATGCATAAAAGTTCGAAGTTATATTTGTAAATATTGATTTTTTTATCAAAAATATTTGTCGGATACACTGTAAAAACATTAAATTAACAGTGTTCATCATCTCACACTTTTATTATATGTATTTATTAAGCAGTGTTGCAACGAAATCGCACCATTTAATTCCTAATTTTGTTTTATCAAACATCTATCGATAATCAACACGAAAACGATTCGCACTCCTCAGCATCTACGCAGGTAGAACAAACTGACGGCAGCGCCACCAAGTTCCTGACGCCTCACGGCGTCAAACCCACCTCTCAGGTCACGAAGGGTTTCGAATTACCCCAGAGGACGAATTATCAGCGCTTGAACGTCGCTTTCCAGATCAGGAATCTCCGCTTCGGGCCGCGCACACCAGTCACGTACCCAACCGATCTGGGCGACGATCTCGGCTTGAAGTACCCCAGAAGTAAGGAGAAACTCGACCCGCAAGCTCTGTATAAAAGAGAAAGAGGCGAGGAGCGAGGTCACTTGTATATGGTAGTTATAGGACACGTGGATGCGGGGAAGTCGACGCTGATGGGGCATTTACTTTACGCCCTCGGGCAGGTGAAATATTTAAATAAACAGATGGCGCTGATGTTTGTTTAACGAAAAAAAAAACTATTGTAGGTGAATCAAAAGACCATGCATAAATACGAGCAGGAGAGTCGCAAATTGGGGAAACAGAGCTTCATGTACGCTTGGGTCTTAGATGAAACTGGCGAAGAGAGAAATAGGGGCATCACGATGGATGTTGGGAGTTTCCAATTCGAAACTAAGAATAAAACGGTAGGTTTAGATTCGGATGTAGTTCGGTATCTGTAACACTGATTTGACGAATTGCGTGCATGTTAACAGAAAGTTTTTTTTTTTTTCATCGAAAATGCTGTAACGTCAGGATTGCGGCTGACGTTACAGCATTTTCGTCTATAATTTTACCCACACTGCTAAAAAACATAACCCCAAACCATAGTGTGGAACAAACCACCGTGTTTTTTTTCCTTCGTGCCGTCTTACAAAAACCCTGCGCTTCTACCCAAATACTTCGAATTTGGACTTGTTAGTTCAAAAAACGTTTCCGACATTTTCTGCGGACCAATTTCTATGAGTTTCGGCCCACTGTAATCGTTTTTGGCGATTCCCAGAACTGAACAACATCTTATCACAACGCGACCGAATAACCCCTGGCCTTTAAATTCCTTTAAGCGGCGGTTAGTTCTTGTTAAAGCTATCAGTCATTCGCGTCTCCTAATTCATTTCCGCTGCGATTTCGGGCGGCGTCAGTCGTCGATTTCTCGTGCTCAACACTTTAAAGCGACGGACCTGCGCGATTCCTGCCTTCGAATATTCCGGTGTTTCGGTAGAGACGAATCCTGTAATGGACTGTAGATTTTGTCACTCCTAATTTTTCTACTGGTACGTAACTGGTTCACTAATAGACTGATTCACAATAAGTACGATATCAATTATTTCCTGCTATAGTGGGAGACCTTTAGGAGACCCAACTCATGCACTGCCAATCGCTTTCAAGCGTTCGATGTGCACAATACCGTTAATGCGACAAGAGAGAGATACGTCTGTCGCTTTTTGCGGCTTCAGTTATCGTTTACAATGCCCCATATATACATGTCGTATAATTTTATTTAACTTAAAAAATACACTAATAATTTCAAATATTAGCTGCTTTCCATTTACCGGTTGACTCACCTCATTTCAGTTTTGTGCGTTAAGTTGTCATTCGTAGTAAGTAACTCATAGCTTAACGCACAAAACTGAAGTGAAGTGATCCAGACGATAAATGGAAAGCATCTATTACTTTACAACTTTTATATGACAGTTCCCTTCACCCGTCAACCACATACACTTCCTTCCTTTTTCTTCTCTCGCGTTACCTAACTACTAAAAACATTTTTACTTATTCTAACATACATATATGAGTAATTTTACTTCTATACCATTCCTACCAATCGTCAGAAACGTCAAATATCGTACGTAGGTACATAATCTAGAAGTACAGTCCAACAAATATCTCGTGACAGTAGTGAGTCATTGTGCGCACATTGTACTGGAGTGGGCGGAGCGTTTACGATGGCCGGGTTACAGTATAGTATATAGTACAGAAGCATGTGACAATCTTTCAATTTCTTGGTTTTGCTAGTATCAACTTTCCTTCACACTATATTCAGGACTGACAGAAAAATTCTGACGTGTTTAAAAGGTAGAAATTGTTTCCTTTTTCATATGTTATTGTTAAAAACTTATTTCCAGAGGTTTTTAAATTTTGTCTACAGATTTAAATGAAATTTACTTTTGGAATTATGGATAATTAGCCGGCATATTAAAAAGTTAGATCACATTAAAAACGTGTGTAACACTAGGTTGATATTAGCATACATATGTTTCACCTTACCAAGGATCATCAGTGCTACTGGTCGAACCTAATGTATTATACTGTAACGTTTTTCTATTCTGAAAACGTTGTTCGGGGTTAGAAAAATTTAAATTAACTTGATTTATTAACGCACTTACGAACTACTAAAAATCTATTAAATAACATCAAAATAAAGACTAAAATTAAATCACTCACTATTTACTATCAAAGATGTTTATTAATTAAATCACTTAATTACTAATATCTTAATTTATGTAAACGATTTATTTGCACCGTTATTTACATTACACGTACTAATTCGCTCGTATTTATTCCACTCGCTATTTGCTTATCCGCACAATTCAACTCGTATCGACTGACTGACTAACCGGCAATCCCCACACGTTATTTTATACCTGGCGCGAAACTACGATATTTCTCCAGATACATCTAGGGCGTGCTTCTGCATTTTTCAGTACTTACCACTTATTTTCGCGAAAACGAATCGAACTCGGTGAAACATGACGTCAAATCAGCGGCTCGTATAAGGAACTTTCACCGAATAAATATTTCCACCTTATAGAAGGATCTCTAATATCAGATAACCCTCTTAGACGCGCCGGGACACAAGGATTTCATCCCGAACATGATTTCCGGGGCGGGACACGCCGACGTAGCCCTGCTGGTGGTGGACGCGACCAGGGGAGAATTCGAAACCGGTTTCGACTACGGCGGACAAACTAGGGAGCACGCGCTGCTGGTGCGATCGCTCGGTATAACGCAGCTGGCCGTCGCTATAAATAAATTAGACACGGTGTCTTGGAGTAAGCGGAGATTCGACGAGATCAGGGACAAGTTGAAGATATTCCTGAAGCAGGCCGGTTTTCGCGAGAGCGACGTCTCCTTCGTACCTTGCAGCGGATTGACGGGGCAGAATTTGACACAGAAGCCGAGCGAGAAGGAATTATTGGCTTGGTATAGCGGGCCTTGTCTAATCGACGTTCTAGGTAAAGCAGTTTTTTTCTTTAATAGCAGATAATCACGATTCAAAGTTGAAGACAAGCTCTTTACAGCGAGAAATTAGCAAATGAATGTATTTCTGGTATTAACTGTAAAAACTAAAAAAAAATACATTAATTTGATAAATCTCTAAATGTTGTATATGTATATAACACTTTTTTTGTTGGAGTAGCCGTTTTAGTGTAATATACTTTTTTTTACTTCTACTTTAGGTGTACCACAGGGCTCAATTTTGGGTCCCGTTTTGTTTTTAATTTTTCTTAATCACATCGTTGACTTCATTAATTATTCTTTGTCTATTTATGCAGACGATACCTCTGCAGTTGTTACAGGAAATATTCCTATCAATCTACAGGATAGGGCAAATACATTATTGTCGGAACTGAATCAATGGTTTACACCAGTAGACTACACCTAAATCTTTCAAAGACTAACTATACACATTCAAAATGATTGTCAATTCCGCTCCTATAGATAGTAACAGGGTGTAGGTACATGCTACGTGTTTGTAATGTAGGTTTGAACTAAGTCAGTGTCGGAACATAAGAAAGTAAACGGATCTGTCATAAATAAGGAAAACGTAACCTATATTTGAACTCGCATTATATAAACGACTATGGATTGGTGTTTCTGCTTGTAAAAATGAAATGTAATTAATTTAACTTTACTAAATTATGATTTTACAATTCAGTACTAACTGGTGTTTAACTAAATTTATTTATTACTTTAAATTATAACATACAATTACTATAATTATTAAGTGACAAAACTGCATCTCTCAGTTCTTCTATGGTATGCATGCGGTTTCTATAGATCCTATTTTTTAGATAGCCGAACATGAAGTAATCTAATGGGGTTAGATCAGGCGATCTTGGTGGCCATCTTTATGCTCTAACGAACCTGTCAGCAAAAAACTGTTCAAGATATTGGCAGGTTTGTCGAGCAGTATGTGCTGGAGTATTATCGTGCTAAATAACCTGCTTCAAGCTCATTCTTGTAACTCTGCAATAAACAATTCAACATCTGTTGGTAACATTGGGCTGTTACAGTTTCCTCGAAGAAAATTGGCCCTATTATTCGTTGCCTGGACATAGCTAACCAAACTCCAACTTTTACGGGATGCAATTGCGTTTCTCGAAATTCGTGTGGATTTTCTGCAGATCAGATACAATAGTTTTCTAAATTGATATAGTATGTTAGATAAAACCAGGCTTCATCCGAGAAAAATGATTTGTTTAGCAAGTCATCGTCCCTTAAATGTTATTAAACCAATACAATATTCCATGCGCTATCGTGATCTAATGGTAATAATCCTGTACGTAGAAACTTTATAGGGATGAAAATGTAACTTTCTTTTGACAGCTCATGCGCTGAAGTGTATGATAAGCCTATAAAATTATAAATGTAATAAACTATTTCACTTAATGTTAATATTGATTTTAATACTTGTTTGTTGAGCTATTACACAGATAAATTCCCTATTTTCTTACAGTATTCAGAAATACTATTGTTGGTGATATTAGATGTAAATATAAACGATTTGAAAAAAATTATAAGATAAATAATCGAAAGATACTACAACACGCACGCCAATGTCGCTAAATGTTAAGAAAATTCATTTAATGTATGAAATTTGTATGTAGCTAACTTCGCTCATTAAATTGGTAATAAGTATAGATAATTTTTCCGGAAAACAGTTTTTTTCTTACGACAATCATTTTGAATCACATGGTATTCCATGGACGAATTTGTTGGCGTGCTCAACAATTAGGCTTGTTTTATTTTATTCTATTTATTTTTAATTTTAAGCTGTAGTGTGTGATGTACTACAACAGTATTTATGTTTAACCTGCCTAATATACTGTATAGTATCAACTAGGCCAATAAATATTATTATTATTATTATTACGAAAACACTTGGTAATCACTTCTTCTTTGCAGACAACTTCAAATGCCCGGAAAGACCAATTTCTAAACCGTTCAGATTCTCAATCAACGATCTCTTCAAGGTACCTTCTTCTATTGCACCCCAAACAGGAATGAATCTTCACTTTTTACACCTTTTAGGGTACCGGTTCGAGCTTTTGCGTATCCGGCAAAGTGGAAACGGGCGTCTTAAGCGTCGGAGAAAGAGTTCTGGTGTGTCCCAGTCGAGAGATGGCCGTCGTTAAGGGTCTGAGCATAGAAGAATCTCCGAAACAGCACGTGTTCGCCGGCGATCAAGCGGCTATAACTCTATCCGGGATCGAGATGCAAAACGTATCTGTCGGTTATATTTTGAGCGATCCCGCCAATCCCGTACAGATATCCTCCAAATTCCGGGCGAGGATAGTCGTGTTCAACGTCACAGTTCCTATAACGAAAGGATATTCTGTGAGTTTCGTTTTCGCGCTGTGTAATCTTTTGCTATTTCTGTTCTGTGTTTACAGGTGATATTACATCATCAGTCTCTCGTCGAGCAAGCGGTAATTAGTAACCCAGGTAGCATACTGACGTTATTTTAACGTACAATATTAGGCACTCATTACGTTTATTTTACGTCACTTGTTAGGTGAAATTAACATATCAAATACGGCACAATGTCACAGTCATTATGACGTCAATAGAAAACGTAAATATGACGTATGTTTATGAGGTTTATATCACGTTTAATTTCTGACTACATTTGCGGGAATTCGTGCTACCAGCAGTGTCGCCGACTATATAGAGAAGCGAATATTAACGTCGACCGCCGAGTGGAAATATTTCAATAGCATATGTATGACATTTGTGTATTATAAACCACAATAATTTAATATTTTATTAATTATAATCAAATGATGCTCCCAATACACTATTACAGTATGTATTTTCGAACGGCGATCGACAGTAATATTTGCTTCTGCACATACTGAGTGACTGATGGTAGAACCATTCTCGCAACTCTCTTTATGGCGTTTGTTACTAAGTGGTAACCCTAATATATTTTTTTATTAAACTACCAATCAAAACGCACTGGTCCTTAAAAATTTCAGTTGCTTGGTTGTTGAAATGATGAATGTATGTAATGAATGTATTAAGAATGAATAAACTAATATGATTATTTAATTGACGTACCGTAATTAAAGTATAGAATTTTTTTGCTTCGCGTAATTGTTTATTCATAAATTTGTCTTTGCACTGTATTCTATAAAAAAAAACAATTTTTTTAGGAATGACATTTATTGGTAATATAAACTATATATTAAAATTATGAAGTAGTGGGAAGGATGTAAATGTACCGTCGTTACAAAAAATCATGCACTTAGCAACTATTTGATTCATGTTGTAAAATTTTAATTCTGATAATGTATTCATAATGAAAATTTGTAAATCACTCGAAGGAAATGGATAGCAGTAAAGCGGCCTATAACTTAAAAATTCCCTTCCAAGTAGAAGGATTTTATTTTCGGAAACGTAAAGTATATTTTCTATGCGAACAACTTTATTTTCAAATGTAAGAATGTAAGAATTAGGACTTGAATGTGAATATGTTGACAGATGCATATTTTTAAAGACAATCTTTTTATATTGCTTGCAATAAGTATCTTCTAATAGAGGTCCTTCAGAATGCTCAATATCATATGTAATGTTAGGGTAAGTATTTGTTACATTTTTGGAAGCAAGCTCCTTCAGACGTCGGTACAATTGTTGTAAAGGCTTTTTCGGAGATCTAACTAACCGCTTCATTTCTCCTAGATAATTCTCAAATGTAAATGCCGATATATTATCTAAAGTTTTATATATTCTTGCTTCATCAGCAATATGTGATACCATGTGAACATTGTACACAAGGAAATCTAAACCATAAATATGTTTGCAATGTGATACAAAATGTTTTAATATCTTTTCTGCTAAATTGTAACCCATGTTTTGCATATGTCTATCACTCAAAAGTATAGACATGCCAAAGTGAAGCAATAAAAAATGTTCATACACTGATTTATCAACGTGTTTCTTCAAAACCAAAGGGCCTACATAAAGTAAAAATGTTCTGAACTGGGTTGCTTTCCAATGAGCTATATCAGAAAGTTTTTCTGTTTTCCTATTAAATTCTAAAGGAAAAAATTGCTTGAGCTGCTCTAACTGATATTTAAATTAGTAACTGTTTTGCTACCTACACGTACTTGATAGTTTTACCACTAATCAAGTATTCAGAAGTTTTTCATGACTCCAATACATATGCAATGCATATAATCTATTGGGAAACAGGAGATCATATTAATATTTAATTTTAACAAAGGCGATATTCCAGTATGGTGGTTTACATCTTCTTGAGATATAAAGGATTCGTTAGATCTGGGAGCTGCTGCAATACCCCGAAAAATTACACGTCCATTTATATATTCGCCGGGCTCGATACATTTATCACAAGAAGAATATCCACTATGTAGTTTGATACACTTAATAAATGCTTTTGCGGGTGCATCACAAACAAAGCTATGAATTTTAATAGTATATTTATTGTTATTAAAAACTAAACCATTTTTTAGTAATTCTGAAGTTTCATTTATAAATGCTTCCAAATAAATATTAAGTGGACTAGGTTTAGACCTTCCACAGAATATTCCAACAGCAAATGGTTTTGCATTACTATTTTTTACTAGACCAAGAATAGGCCAAACTTGCATATTAGAATTATTAAATAATGGAAGCCCATCTATATTAAAAGATATCTCAATTACACCATTCAAAATTTGGTTATTTGAAATAACCTGCATTAAATTTTCATGTAAACCCAAATGAACATATTCACCATTTGCCAGCTTTTTATAAAATTGGTAAAACTTTAAGGGAGTTGCTAATAATCCACGTGCATCGAGCGGCAATTCCGGATGTAATGAATTTAGTATATGTAAAAGATCGGTTATCGCAGAAAGTGGAACTTTTGTATTACGAAGTGCCCATTGCCTTAGCTGATCTGGTAATTTTTTTTTATTATCGTCGTTTGTTACGATGTCCTCATTGGAGTAATTCTCAGTTTCACTTATATTAAATTCAATGCCGTTGTCTTGATTATGCTCTAAATTTGGTAGAGAGTCGAAATCGTTACCAACAGAACACATATTGTCTGTGATTAAAGTATCTTTCTCTAACAGTTCTGCACCAGAATCAATTTCAGAGATGGCATTATTTGCTTTATTACTATCATAAAGCAGTTTATTTAATGTAAATTTAACCTCTCTATTTACACGTCTGTACATTTGCCGCTTTCCCACTACTTCTTTATAAAATTTCCTATATATAAAGTTATTGTCAGACATTATTAGGTATTAGTATTGCAATATTAGTTATAAATATATAATAAAATAACATTTGTTTCTAATAGGCTATAAATTTCTTACTTTTAAAATTTATTTACTACTAATATTTATTATAAGGCTTAATGCAATACTTGCTAAAGAAATACATTAAGTAAAATAACTTTACGCACGATTTTTCTTTACTCGCTGGGGTGCATGTTTGAGCCAAACTTTAACAGCTTCTTCAACATCTTTACTTGTAGAATTGCACGTTGATTTTACAGCACCTAGAAAACAATTTCACTTACTAATATGGCTATTAATACATTTACCCAATGTAACTTCTTCAAAGGGCGACGTTTAAATGTAGTTCATGAACTGACATTCAATAAATTTAACTAAATTAAAATGTGGCAAAGTGAAATCATTTACTTATTTTGATAATGACAATAACATAATAAATAAATATGTAACGACCGATTTCACGTTACTTAGTTAAATCTGTTAAACCTGTGAAATTTATTAATAAAATGCATTCTCAATGGGTCTATGCTTATGTATACATAAATTTCAAATTTTAAAGTGACTTATAAACTAATCACTTACTTATTACAACTTCATTTAACTTTAATCTTGAAAAAGCTTCTTTGGTTTTTCGTCCATAAAATTAAAATGACAAGCCAATTGATCATCCAGAGTTTCTCGTAAAATTCTATTAGTTTTTGAAACAGTATCTTTCCCACCTAATGTTGAATAGTAGGCACTCTAAAAATATTAAGTATTGTAAAACATATAATTTATTAAATAATTTATTAAATACTCACAAGTTCTTTAAATTTGTCATTGTTTTCTAAATATCTTTCTGTAAGATTTATTTCCTGGAGACTTCTTAGTGGAAACTTAACTGGAAGATCTTCAGGATAATTTCCTTTCGGTACAGTCTTCTCATTAATTATTTGTGAAAGCAGAGATATAATCTTTTTATTTTGATTCTTAATCTCAATTACATGCACTAAGAGGTTTTCGAAAGCTAAAAACAAAAATATTATTTCTTGCTAGTATTAACACAAAATATAACTTCCACCTAATTTTTCTGAAATTACTTTACTATTAGTTGGTGTTTCAGTTGTTTCATGTATTACATTTATCTGTTGCCTGAAAATATCATCTTGAGTAAGGCTGTTATCTATGCTTAAGCTTGCAGATTCAGAGGATGTTGGTGTATCTATAAACACAGAATATTAATATAGAGGTTCTAACAAATACTATGTAACTATACTCTTAAATAAGTTCTTCTTAATTGAAGGAGTTTAGGCCAAGTTTCTTTCTGTATATTCACTATCATCACTATCCGTCGACAAATATCTAATAGGTTTTACACGTTTTCGCCTTATATTCGAATTTTCTGATTCTGACTGAAGGTCAGAAGTTACTTCAGCCTTTTTCACTTTCTGCTGGGCTTTTTCGAAACTATCTAAAATATAATTTATCAACTTAAAATTTAACTACTTGCCGAAATAATGTAAATAGAACCTGTTTCATAAAATATCCTATGAACACTATAAAGCCTCCACGTTTCTGTATTTATCTCTTCGGCTTTTTTCAGTGACTTTTCGAATTGGGATGCATCTTTTATATGGTGGCCAAAAAACTTCTTTCTTTCTCGGTGTAAGCCATTTCTTATTCACTACACTTAATCCTCCACCCTGTTGAGGAGAAAATTCGATCACCGCATACATCCTACCGCCAATATAAAAATTTTCTTGTATTCTAACCTCAACTTTTTTAGGTGATCTTGCCTAATATACTATGTCTTGCCTTTCTTGCAAAATTACTTCTACGTAAACAATGTGTATTCAAACCCACTGAAGCACAATAGTGTATACTTATACTTACCTAGATTTTTAGTACAGCTAAACTGTTAATGGTAAAAAAACCAGTGAAAACAATCAACGTTACCATAACCGCCGTGTAAATGGCGCGTACCGCATAACGTTATGGTGGGGCAGAGAAAATATATTTGATTTGCGCAGAAGAGAGTTATTTAACTTCTTATATTCATTTTGATTGGTTAATAATCATGATTTTATATTTGTTTAAATTTTGAATAGAACAGAATTTAAAAAACTAAAAAAAAACGTATATACGCAATGGCACTATGCCGTGCTATAATTTCAGACATTTCGTCAAAATTTCTCCTGTATGCATTTAAAAAAAAAAAGTTCAAAAACAGGCCAATCAAAATACATTTTAAAATAAACATTCAACCGTACGTTCAATACAAGTGACTAATATACGTTAGTATGACGTTCGAAAATAACGTCAAAATTACGTCTGAAAAATGTCGTATTAAATACGTTTCTTTTAGGTGAAAAGCTGCCAAATGACGCTAGGCGGCATAAAATGACCTTTAAAAGACGTCGTTATAACGTAGCATGCTACCTGGGAAGCTGATCGCGCAGTTGCACAAAAACACCGGCGAGGTGGTGAAGAAACATCCCAGGTTCTTGGGGAACAATACCAGCGCCATGGTGGAGATCCAAGTGTCCAGACCGATAGCCCTGGAATTGTACAACGATTGCAAGGAGTTGGGACGTATAATGCTCAGGGTGGGAGGTGTCACTATAGCGGCAGGACTGATTACGCAGATTATCTTATAGGAGAATGTTAATAAACTTCTCTCCACTTGTATTTAACTACTTAATGATAATAATTCTCGTTGTTTTTATTTTTATGTTTAACATTGTTAATATTATTAATTAACTCTTGTGGTATATACTAGATAAAGTCTATTAAAATCGCTCACGAAGAATATTATTTCCCCTTGTATTACTGACAAAAATTGTCGTGGAATTGTGGATACTCCTCAATCGTAGGAAAAGACTTTTGGTAAGTCTGCTCTTCCCTCGAATGCATCACTTTATAGAGTCGGCTCTTTCTGCTCTTCCCCCTCTAATGCATCACTTTATAGAGTCGGCTCTTTGCGGTTGAATAGGTGTGGAAATGTAAAGAAGGCTTTTAGTTTTCATTGATGATGATATTTCTGGGGATTACGATGCAATAATTTGCAAAATAAATTGAAGTCATATTCAGTAGTCTAATATACAGGGTGTATCAGATATAGAGGTAAATATAATAATATGTAGCAGCTGTAATCATATACAATCAAAAAGTCTTAATGCACAGGGGTCTATCTGTAAGCATTAACGAGAAAAAAAATATTTTATAAATGCCGTGGGCTAGAGCCGCACCTGTGCCCAACCTAAATGCTGTCCCGAGTATACCCCCACATACCACTATCATTCAGCCATTACCGCTGTTAGTTTTGTGTGGATCGTCGCTTGGAGTGCAAGCCACTTCGAACATTTTATTTAAATTCTTCCCATCTCGAAAAAACGATCCTTTTCAGGACCATCATGATTTCACATAAAGAAAATCGAAGCTTGCTGATGCATCGGCGAAAGCGCGGGAATGTACAGATTCATTTCCGCGCGACATCGTAGTAAAAAGGCGTGTTTGCAAATTTTCTGTATCTACATTTATTTCTGTGTAATTCGATTCAATTCATTTTGCGTTATATGATTAAATAAATCCAAAAGAAATAACTCAGATTCATGTGGTACCGTTTATTATTAACAACTAACTCTCGATTCGACAAAGCAAAAGAAAAATATTTACGTTTTTTGTAACTACTGAAGTCGCATATCCGGTGAAACTCGAACGTCTTATCAGGATATTAAAAATAATACTTTGTAGACTTACGTAGAATGCTCTTAACAAAAAAGGAATGTTTATTTTATAAAAAGAAGAAATTTAAAATGCCTCAGTTTTGCTATTTTTACAAGGGCCTTTATTTATTCAGAATGACGTTAAATGAACTTACGGCATACCATTAAGAATAATACTAAATGAGTGCAATGTATTTATACATAATACCACGTTTAGCGGGTGCTTAACATGACGTTTGCTTGCATCAGGGCCGGACTAAAGAATTTTTGGCTCTAAATTTTACTTTTTTTTATTTTTTCAATGATGAAATCCGGTTTCGGTGGGTTTGTGCTTTATATGTCGTGTAGTTAACACTCAAGCAAAATTTACTTTTTTATTTGATACACCTTGTATATGCCCGATCTAGACCGCCAATTTGTGAACCACCATATTTAGCTTTATTCTCCTCTTTTTGAGATCAAAACTACTTCTAGAGCTTAACAATTTAATTAACAGTCTATAAACGGTACAAGAATTTGCGTTAAAACCTCAGTAATTCTCTTGAAAATGCATAAAAACCCCATTATATTTTAAAACATTTATTTATAAATTTAGTCACAATTTTATTCGTTCACAAGCTAAAATTGCATAAAAAATTTAATTTATTTAATCGCCACCAAATTCTGAACGAATATAAACGCCCATATTCTCTGTTAATTTAGTACAATTATCTTATAAAAAATTATTAGCATATCGCATCGTTCACACCTAAAAATTAGATAAAAAATTGACATTATTTAATCGCCACCAAATTGTGAACGAGTATAAATAGCTATATTTATAGACGTTACTTCAATTTTATACTAATATTTTTGTAATATACTTTATGTATTACTATCAGGAAAGCATCCTAAAGCGAACGTAAACATGAAACATACGACGTAACGTAATCGTGAACGTTGAACGTAATGTAAGCGTGAACATAAAACATAATAATTCTCGTCAAAAAGTATGTATTAATAACCAAATTTTTTGATAAAAATATTCAACACTAAAAAAAATAAATTAGTTATATAATTATTTTAAATATAAATAAAATGGAATGGATTCTGTTGAAAGTTACATGAAGGAAATCAAAATCACTTAATAATGATCCGACGAAGTACATAAATTCATATAACTCATTACCTAAACTACCAATAAATAAAATTCTATTCATTACAAACCTTTCAAAATTCGAGAACATTTTAACAAATTCATTTGATTATTTGTAAAAAACACATAAATTGGTTATAGTTTAGTAGTTGCTCATTCCATTGATAGATGTCAGTAAGTCCAACATTTATTGTGAAGGTCATTTTCATCTAGTATAATTTAGAATATACAATGAATACTATTGCTGGATACAGGATACTCCAATATTAGACAAGGTATGTTAACTGTTGTGAACAATAAATAAGATAGGATTAGTCATCTTACGTATGAATAAATATCATTGAAAGCATGTTTGTATGTTCTAGATTTACCAAATGAAGTGAGTTGTATCCCACATACGGACAGTAATTTTGTGGAACAAATCTTTAAAAAGTTTACGCCGGACACCTTTGCTGTCAAGCATGTTAGATATTTTAGCCCCTGCAAATGGAAAATGTGAATACCACGTGGAGTAAATGACAAATAATGAACGTCCATTACAAAAGGAACAAATATATACTGCTTTATGTAGGGTTGCCATATTTTCAAAAGCAAAAATACGGACAGCGCACCATATCAATTAACATTTCCATGAAATGTTCTTCAATATTCACTTGAGACATATTGTTTAATTATTAATATTTTATATAAAAATATAGATATATATCTCTTCAGACGTGATGCTACTGGAAATGCATTGTTAACGCACATCATACGAAAGTTTGAATGCTAAAATAACTATAAAATGACAAAAGTACGACTTGAGTACGACAAATTGGAAAATAGAAAAAAAAAATACGGACGCCTTGCAAAAATATGTACAAACTACGGACAGTTTATAATCTACGGACAAGGCTTACAAAATACGGACTGTCCGTAGAAAATACGGACTTATGGCAACCCTAGCTTTATGTCAAATAAAAGCACCACATAACCTATTATGTCATAATGTTAGGATAAGTAATATTTTCATATACTATCTTGACATGCACCTGTGTAGTAACATTATAATAGATTAAGTAAACACTTATTCGTGATTCTGGAATCATTTTACACTCATTCAGTCCAACATTTCGATCCTCCGAGCGGCCGGGCTATTCTTGATATTACCCTATTCTGTTGTCTTGACAGCTTTATGTAATTCAGTTAAAAAATATCAAAACTTTGACCTTCCTTTTACACTATACTATTAATTTGTATCTTTTCGAATATTATATTCTTTCTCGGTATACACTACTCTTCAAATTTTTCTTTTATTGCTTTTAATGATTTAGCTTCTGCTTCCGACAAGGTAAATGAATTGAATAGTTCTAATCCATCATCCCCATTTATATTTAGTAAAACTGCTATTTTCTTACTGTCATCTTTGGTGTAAGTCAAATTTTTGCCAAAATCTCTTCCAATTTTCCGATACATTTCCTATTAGTGATAATAGGCGAATTCGATTGAGATTGGTCATTGGTGGTCAGCCGTGATCCACAGACCGCTCGAATTCGATTGAGAGGCTGATGACGTCACGTCGTGACCTGGTCATGTTTGGTCTGTCAATTTTAAGACCGCGCTCGGAGATCGGTCACAAGTGCGGTATGAGCGTCTAACCTCCCGTATTACATGTGGTAACAAACGCAATTAGTAATAGTCTGGGCAGCAGTTACTGTAATTGAAAATACTAAAGAGGGTGTGTTTATGAAAATAGATGTTAGTTCTTCGACAACAATTGCAATAAGAGCTGTTCTTATTTCTATATTGGGAGATATTCTCTTCTAACCTACAAATACATACAATTGCTGCTTGCATACGACGCTCTGAATTATTACTCTTTATATGGTTGTGAGCAGTATCGCGTTTATATATATTATCTTTGATATTGAAAACTATTTTGATTTATCACTAACAAAAGCCTTATGTGATAGTTGTTACAAAAACACAGTTTTTGCCGCTCAAAACATTTGTAAATTTATGACGTCACAAATACTGACTGATAACACGTGTGACCACAAATGACCACTGTAGACCAGGTCACAGTGACCAAACAAGACCGTAGTGCTCAATCGAATTCGGCTTTAGATACTTAACATGACCAGCTGATGACCAGACAAAACATAGGCATGGACATCACTGACTATGTTCATGTATATCGTTGGTATAAGGCACGTAGTACACCGTACGCGTGTATATTACTACTAACGCCATCTATTACAATATCATACAAATACATTCTGTACTCTAACGCATATTCAAAACATCTTAAGTTTTATTGTTTATCAATTTGAATCGATGGGTTTTTATATTTTTCACATTAATACAACATTTTTTAGTAGTTATAATAACTTGGGAATTGTTATAAGGTACTACCACGGAGAAGAGTATACGATAACTTGATTGCTAAATCTACAATTAAAAACACGATCCAAATCTAATCTTTATATTTTTGTGCATTAATATCTTCAAGATTTCTTATTAATGTATTTTTCATTATGTGTTAAAACTGATTTGACTATAGATTTGTCCATAATAGTATGTATTTTGATGAAAAATGTGTCTTCCATAAATCAATAACGTTACCTGAGAAGGCATATTCTTCATATTGAATAACTGTAACAATGCTGTAACTAATTGGAATCCTTATGCTTTTATGTTTTTTAAATTCCTTATTAATTTTATCAATAATATAATCTGATATTTTGTATAGATAACTATATAAATCATATTCTGCACTGTCACAATAAAATGTATAGTCAACAACCATTTCTCTCCAAGAACCTCTTTTTCAAATTTATTGTATAATAATTAGAAACGTTGTTGGGCTGTCCCAAAGGTTATTTAGTCAGTTCAAGAGTTGTTGCGGCTGTTCCAGCAGCCTGTTTAACCTGTGTGTGGCGGTTAGTTTTAGACTGGCTTATGTCATCCAGAAACATTTTTACATACTTCTTTAACAATATCGTTGATGAACGAGATAAATAGAATGGGACCCAAAATGGAACCTCGGGGTATTCCTACTATAACAGGTAAATGAATTGATATATCTCTGATAATACCACTATCATCCTTTAGTTTATTTTTACGCATTGAAATCTATAAATAGACGTTACATTTTCGGAGTTTCTTGAAAAATACCATTATTTCATTATGTTCTAGGTTATGAAATCTCAATCTATATTTAACGGCGCTTATATCGAACAAATCACAAGAGGTTATGTTATACTGTATAACTACTATAAATAAAACCATTTCCAGTAATAAACAAAATCATTTATCTTCATTTTTATCGTTACAACATAATATGTATACATGTCTAATAATATATTAATTAATAATATATAATATAATGTTTATTTATATGATACAGTTCGTCTTTATACATAAAAAATTAATAAACAGCAAAAATCGATGACTTATGACCGCGATTTACCGAAAATAGAATGCCGAATAATAGTTTAAATGTAATGTAATGGCCAAGACTAGGGCACCGGGGGGAGATGGGAAGACATTTACACACGAAAAGAAACGGAGAGAGAAAGATGGCTGGTACATACATACATACAGGAGGAGGAGAAAATTGTAAAAAGAATCGCATTAATAGAATATAATAATAGAATTATATATAACACGTACACAAGATAATCTCAGAAAAATTGCTAAAATATTTTACTTAAATAAAATATACTTTTCATTACACACTTATTTAGAAAAAAACTAAATCGTCTGTGTATGGAAAATATATAAATGTACACCGTTTCTTTATTATTTTTGTTATCATCATCAATATCTTCTTTCTCTTTTTCCACTCGTTATTATTTTATTTTTACCTACGTGTTTTTTTAGTTTATTTTAAGAGAATTAATTAAACAATACCGAATTTGGATCTTCATTATCTAGTTGCTTTACATGACGGAGGACGTCCTTCTTTGTGATAACGCCCAATAATCGACTGGAAATCGACAAAATTGTTAAAAAAAAAGAACAAATATCGTCACTAGCATATGTTTTACCCGTTATGTGTAACTAAAGTCTGCCTCAAACCCAGTTTCCTGAACATATCTACAACGGTTTCCATCGGCGTCTGATCCGTGATCGTGATAGGCGCCATGTCTAGGATTTTCTTCAATTTTAGATGGGGCGGTCCCAGTGTTTGCGGTGGATTGCTGTTCGTGAATATTACCAGCGATTGGCCGCTGATTCCATCCACTGTCCGCCTAGCATTAGCTAGAAACAGATAATGAAAAGAGCGCCATCTGTATTTACTGGTATTAAGTAAGGAGATTCGTTGGTTGCATAGATAGATAGACTAGATAGATAGATAGATAGATTTTTTCATCCAAGCGACACAAAAAGTGTATAGGACAAGTCAAAAAATACATGTATATATGTAAAATACAATAATTATAAAACAATTATTTAAAAAAGTGCGACAAACTCTTCCACGGAGTAGACGCAGCGCTGAAACAACAAGGAGCGCACCCGTCTCTTAAAGATTTTTTCATTATTCAAGGACACTATTTCGGGTGGTAGTAAATTGAAAAGTATCAACCCAGCTGAGGTTGGGGATCTCTTTGTTACGTTGAGCCTATTTAAGGGTATACTATATTTGCTTTTTGTCTTGTATCATATGAAGTAGGTCACCATTTCCTGACAAAGGCCTCCTTATTTGTGAAAATGTGGCATCAAAAATTCTAGTATATACACATTAGGCAAGGGCAAAAATATTAAATTTGATGAAGTAATGGCCGACAAGAGTCTGTACTTTTAATATTTTCCATGCATCGAATACACGCTTCTGAGCTAGAAAGACTTCGTTTCATGAAACCGCCGCGCCCCAAATACAATCCCGTACTGGATAACACTGGTGTACCCGACCATAATAAAAGCTAAGTAAGTAATTAAGTCTATTATATGTTTTAAATTTCTAATTGGAAACATGCCGAAAAAGTGAAGCGAGACAATGATTTTTCCAATTCAAATGTTCATCAATATTTAAGCCCAAAAATTTTACGGTAGTTTTTCGTTCCAAATCAAAACCATTAACCTGTACATTATCATTAGAAACTGACTTATTTTTAGAGTTACAAGGGCGGAAACGCATATAATTGGTTTTAGATAGATTCATGCATAGTTTATTGATGTTAAACCACCGACCCAGGTCATCCAGAAGTCTCTCAGCCCTTTTACATACATCTTTAGTATCCGCACCGGTTACCACAGCAGAGGTGTCATCTGCGTAAATGATCAAAGTATAATGCACAAAGTTAACAATATCGTTGATAAACAGGATGAAAAGAATTGACCCAAGATGAAGCTTGGGGCACTCCTATTGCAATAGGTAACTGAGTAGACACAACATCCCTAATTAAACCATGTCCGTCCTTAAAGCATAGATTTGTCTACGTAGGTTCCGAAAATATACAAGTAAGTGCTTTATTTATTTCCAAAGACCATCTCACAATGGTATAGAACAAGTCGAGAAACATCCATATAAAATGAAATGAACAACCGAAATCAAGTTAAAAATTAAAGCAAAGTTGAATTCTCAAGCTAAAAACTAAACCTATTCATTCAAACATTGAAAAACTACAAACTTAAGGCAAAAAAAAGTATGACCCATCTAGCCGAGTGAGGTAAAATAACGTTTTATAGACGTTTATATGACGTAATATTGACGTTTATTAAACGTCATTTTGCTGCCTAGGAAGTTGACGGAAAATAGATTTGTATAATTTGTAATTGGACATATTAATGGTCAAATGAAGGAATTGTAAAGTGACGCAACTGTTCTTGCACTAGTGAAGTTGGAAAAGGGGTTTGAAATGCAAATGGCGGGATGTGTCTTCTTGTGGGTCACTAGGACTACAATTCTTTTCTTTTTGTTTCGATAAGTTGGTAACCTGGAGTAGTGATCTGTCTAAGAAAGTGTCAACGTATCCATTTTATGTTGAGATCGACGCCTTTTAGATTCGCTACGAGAGAGCAAGTTTGGTAAATTAAAAATGTTTCGGCTGCAGAACGATTTGAAAATATTGAATTCACTTGAATTTCAATTATTTTTATGTTTTATTATTTTTTGATATTTTTCCTTTTCTATTTCGATTACAACTCTTCGGTAAAACTGCTAATCTGGAGTAGTGACTGTAAACATTAAAATTATGAAAGCCAAAGCTTTTTTGGTAGCAACACGTCTTTAAAATGAAGGCTTGTAAGCAAGTGGTCATCAGATTTTTCAGTAAATTTGATAGAGGAAAATATAAAGCTTATTAGACAATAAGACAAATAGTTGTGAGAGTGCTACATTATCTTTTTTTCTTTCTAGAAGGACATGGAAGGAGTTGAAATGAAAATGAATTGAGGTTACTACTTGCAATTACACCTTGAACTTATTCTGAATCTAGATTAAACAAAAATTCGTATTCATACCTATGGCAAGATTTAAATCCCTCCTCAGTACGAATCCCACGAGATATTGAGATTCGTGCGAGACCACGACAGGATATCCGTTATGTTCCGTCTCTTTCAGGAGCGCCTCTATATCATCCACGGTCATGGAGTCTTGCGTTATAACCGCTAGGCTTTCATTCCTCCTATAATTTTAAATTTAAACATTCAGTAACTCGATTCTAATGTATATGTCTCTCAAAAAAATATTGGCATAAATTTCTTTAGAACATAATATATTCTAAAAGTAAAAAATGATTTTTTTTAGCAATTTTCCAGAACAAATATAATGACGTCCTTATAAATAACAAATCGATGCCTCAGTGTTCAACACTGTAACAAGTCTAAAAACCATACTTGGGAGAAAATACGAATTTAGATTTCTGCAATAGACAAATAATTAATCATTGTCAGAGAATACATTTAAAAATGTCGATAACTTAGGAAACTACGGAAATCTAAATTCGTCTTTTCCCCCACATATGGTTTTTAGACTTGTTACAGTGTTGAACACTGAGGCATCGAAATGTATTATTTTAAATTAAACGTAAAATTCCATTATTTTCAACGATGCGCCGAATAAATTCGCACCAGAAATTTTGATTAATCTATGCCGCATACAATAGCGCCCTCTGTGAGCAGTTTCATCATCTACGCGACCTCCGCTCTAAAGAGGTGGCGCCATCTGCTGGCGTAATATTTAACGAATAATGTATTTCTACACACACTCGTGTACCGGACGAACGCTTCACCATTTGAGCTAGAGAGGAGTATGGAGGTTCGAGCGACAATGTCGATATCAGATCTTAATTATTATCATATACAATTATTTCACACTGTAAAAAGCTTGCAATCTCTTTTACAATACATATTTTGTGCCATTGACTTTTGAGACGTACTGCTGTGTACTGATTTTACAATGAAAAAGAAAATAAAATTAGCTAGTTCAACGGATAAAATTTAACAAACGCAAAAGAATTATTAACCTAGCGAATTAAAACTTGAATCTAACCACGAAAAGTAAATTGTGAGTGACTGAAATGTGACTTTCTTAATTACCCGAAAAATTGAAAAGGTTTAATATAAAATTAAAACAACAGAATTTTTAACCCAATGACGATAATTCACAATCAAATTTATTTTTCAAAATGGGTGAAATTACAACTTGTACAGGAAAAAACCTTGAACTGAAGGTTCTGGCCTAAAATAAAAACTGCACTTGACTCTAAATTAAAATAGGACAATGCAAAGCAAAAGATTTGTTTGTTCAGGAAGATTATCCAAAATACACAACCTTTGAATTTCTATCTACGTGGTTTCACAAATTAAAATAAACTAAGCGTGGACGATTACTAGAAATTTCCAAAAAATGACAAAACTAAGTGCAAGAACAATGCTACTATTCACCCAAACGAGGTGATTGATAAATAAAAATGAAATAGCAAAATTGAAAAACAGAAAATTTACTCTTTAAACCATAATGAGGGAATAAAAACTAAAAAAAAAAAATATCTTCTTAAACAAAAAATAATAATTGATCTTATATCTATACAGTGCAACACTATTCAATATACTCAACATTATTTAATAAGAATTCCTTGATTGACAAATATAAACAGAAATCAAGTTTCAAATATAAAATTGAATTACAAAATGGGCAACAATGAAATACAAAAATACGTCTACTAACGTCAATAGTCGAACAAGGAAGTCCTTAACAAAACTCTACAACTGTTTTTCTTACAAAAATCCCTCTCTCCAAATCGTACAACGCAGACGTATTACAATACAACAATATTCAATAGAATCCGCATTAAACTACACTAGCAAACAGTAGACAAATTAATGAATGGATTAATTTAAAAAAAAACTTAATACTTTTTAATTAAATCATACAAAATAAAATCAAAATTGTGAAAACTCTCGGCAAATTGAATCAGCTGTTTAAGCAAGAAAAACAACCAATAAATAACCAAAAATATGCAACTTGAAATACACACAGCGAAATGGGTTGCCTAAACCACAGCAGTACGTCATTATTTTTTTTTTCCGTTTGTGCACTTACTTGGGTTGCATCACGTCCGCAGCTAGCGACGTGTGCGCGAACTCGTCCTTAGAATCCAAGAACGGATACCCGTTCAAGGCGATATGGGCGTCGTATATGCCTTGACGTCCCAGAGCGTCCCCACACCCACTTGCTCGCCACGCGGCCCGCCATCAGCGGCACGATATACCTAACGCCGCCGGTCAACTCGAACATGATCACCACCAGCGAGACGGTCATCCTGGTGACACCGCCCAAGACCGCAGCCGCCCCCACCATCGCGTACAGTCCGGGCGTTATGCAATCGTAATCGGTGGAGCACTCGCCGCTGAACAGCCAGTTCTTCGGGTAATTGTAGGCGAGTTGTTCCATACCGATGCCCACTATGCGACCGACTATCGCGCCCAAACACAGGCTGGGTATGAACAGACCGCACGCGACACTTTCATGCCCAAGTGAAGATTCGGTCATGATCAGTTTTTAGATTAGGGCGAGATTAGGAGCAGATGGCGCGGTGGACTCGCCGGACTTGGCGGTCCCCACTCGATTGCCGAATTGACGTCGGTGAAGTTTTCTTTTGTAATCGCTGTAATAACAAACAAACAAAAAATTGGCAAGATCTTCGGCAGTTTTATGGGTATAAATTGGTTTATTGCGCTTTTAGTGTTTAAATATTATATTGGGTGTCCCAAAGTGGATCGCTTATTCATTTGTTATTTACAATCAAATTGAATTTAATTTTTGGTTATGTTGGTATTGTCGAAAATGGAATAGAAAATGAATCTAAATAATTTTGAAGTTTATTTTTTGTTAAACATTTAACAGAGGTATACATTTCAAAACAAAATTAAAACAACGAAAATTAATCTGTAATAAACAATTACTTAGTTATATAATATTATAACAAATTGTAATTACATTTAAACTTTTGTGATATGAGAATGGAATTATATTGACTTCTTACTAGTGCTGCGCATTTTAACGGGATAACTGTAAATAATTTAGGCATAAATGAATTGAATAGGGTTTTAGACCAATGCGAATAAATACGATAGCATAGGGATATAAAATTACGTTATAGAAAAATCACCCCACTAACAATAAGTGATAATCAATGAGTAGTACCGCAGACAATTATATTGTACCTACATGAATGATTACTTACGAGTAAGTATTTACCTACTCGCATTGTTGAATAAGATACTTATAGGAGGATTTTGTTTCAAATCCATACGTTATAAATGTACTCGACACCTCGCAAGTACATAAAAATATATTCTCAATAATCGGCGAGTATCTTATTCAACAATGTGAGTGGGTAAATACTTACTCGTAAGTAATCATTCGTGTAGGGTTCAATATAATAATACAAAAAAAAAAAACAACACTAAGGCCAACTCACCATAAATCATCTGCATTCGTTATGCCACACTGACTGAAGAGTAGATATATCAGCTCGCTGGTGTTCATTCTTGTGTACGGATTAGGATAAGCGATCAAGGCTGTTATCACAGTGACTAGCAGTACTTCCGTTACCGGATATTGACCTAGTTTTGAGTATTACGGTGCGGCACCATTTCAGGTTCGCTTTGATGAAAATCGTGGCTATGACACTGAAATTTTATATATACCGGTTAAGTACACACCCATCGAAGCAAACGCTTTAAGGTTCAATTCGAGCCTGTCGTCGTATACAGATCTGTACATTGTTGTCAAATCGTTTTAGGTAAGAATTTAGATTTATGCTATTTAACGAAGAAATCGTTTTCGGGTGTTACGACTTACTAGTAACACCCTGTAGATCTAGTAAGCATTAAAGTAGAAATAAATACGGGTAAAAATTGAAAGGAGCGTTTTTATATTATTTTCAAATTTTGACATTTGCCTACAATTATAATGGTATGTGGCGACAGTGTTGCGAAATCTATCTTATTTCAAATGTTCCTGAACATACGATATTTTACCATTAAGATTTACCTTTAAATCCTGTTATCGTATTCCTACATATGATTCGCAGAAGATAATACCCTTTCCGTACGCAACAAAGATGCCACAACCTCTTCGGTTTGCGTATAGATTTATATTCACTGCATTTGACATTTGTACTTTCCGCCAAAAGATTAATGTAAAAAATAATTTTAGAATCTGGGCATTTTATTTCTTTTGTTCAATTGAGCAGGTGGTTATAATATAATCCAAAAAAAAATATATATTAATTGTGATTTTCCCGGCTAATGTTTTTTTTTACGCAAAAGAAAAATAAATAAATAACTTTCTAACTAGATCTGCCTTTTCTTGCAGATACCTTCCTACAAATGATAGACACAATACAATTCCGTTAATAAAAAAGTGCAATATTAATAAATGTATAATTTATTAATAAGTTTATATCAGAACATATGAAACAGAATGAGAATCTTACTCAAGGTGAGAATAGTTATTGGAATATCAAACAGTATTATCAATTATCCAGTATAATTTAGATTCTATAATTCAAAAAAGGAACTTTTAAAATATCCCGCGCTATCATAAGAATAGAAAAACCACCAACCACGTTTGCCAACTTATAAAAGCTCAGAATTTAAAATCTCATACGAATAATAACCTCAAAAGATATTATAGAAGTTATACATTCATTTATATAATACTTTAAACAAGTTATGACCATATACCTCGTATGGTCAACAGACACGCAGATACTCCGAATTGTTTCCTTTATGACAATCCAGATTCGCTCGTATTCACCTCATTCGTTAATTCAGATGTTGATAGACTCCGGAACAGCAAACACAGCACACCCCATGTAAACAACTACCAGATATAGTAAACCCAATTTGTAATTCATCCCTTCGATACCAGATATACCCAGCAAATGTTTATTCATTTATATTGATGAGAAATGACACAGCTTTTCTAGACTATCATCAACAACCACCACACGTACCAAGAATCATACATTTTCTTTCACGAATTACATGAGTCCTACCCCATCAATTAAATAGATACCTAGATACCAGCTATCGTACAGTTGTAACATAAATTATTCAACTTCATACTACTAAACGATTAATCGATTATCTGACTTAAAACAGGGGCTACATAAAATAATAATTACATTTCAATTGGTTGTGGTTTCCCTCTTATGAACACAGCAATATACTTACAATATTCAAGCCATCTCACTCTTTACTCGCAAGACCGCGACGTTATTTCTCTTGGTGATCATAGTTAGCCATCATAAATGTAATTATGAATTAGACTTTGAAAAGTCTCTTCAAATATGGATTTACGGCAATATGTGTTGTTTATTGCGATCTTAGCTATTGTTGGTATACAATTAGTCTTTTTAATACTTTTTGATACATTTATCCTTGACGGAAAGTAGAAAGGCAAGTGCATCTTCTGCATGTTAATTGGCATTTTGGGGCATATGTGTATTTGTTGCATTACCTAAAGATCAACAGCAACACACATTGCCCTAAATCTTATTTGCAAGAAATCCCAGATCCTTTTCAAGTCTAATACGCTTTCGAACGAAATTCTTTTTTTTTTTTACATTGTCATTCGTTTCTCTCTCGCTGGTATGATGTCATTATTGAAAAATAAACGTCCATTTGATCCACAATTTAAACATTTTTTTTTTAACCTGACATTTTGCTTTGTTACATTAGTTTAACCACTACATGTTATTATGTATTATTATTATTTTTTTTTTATTATTATTGTTATTATTTTTAATACACTCTAAATCTTCCACAAAAATAGTTTTAACAACATGTATGTACTGTCCAGTAGCCAGGAGTGACGTGAAATGACGTTTAATTGACGTCCGAATATCACGTACAGGCGTAAATATGACGATCTATTAACGTATTTAACAAACTATTAAAGTGGCTAATATTGTAACCTTACCAATGATTCCCAGCTATGAACGGGATCAGTGAAAATCTCAGGCTTACTTGTATTCGACGTAGAAATAATACTTGAGTGTTCGTTACCCGAACGGAATTAATATATCTGCAAGACGATGCCGCAATCAAGGCGAGAAAAACGACCATCCACAGGGTCTTGAGCGGGAAATAGTAGCTACTGAAAGGGTATTATAGGGGGAATAGAGGACGCTTCGAAACAAATACGATCGTAGTTTACGTCATATCCTTCTAACACTGAACGGAGCACCTATCGGGGCCGAAACTACCGGACACCCCAGTGCCGCCAGCTGCCGATAAAATCTCGCGTTTTCGCCTCGTTCTTCGTACTTTGGAAATAATACGATAAATGTTACTATAATGGGCTTAACAAGTAATTGTTTTTGACAGAAGCGGATAAAATCGTTTAAATACAGTTGCATTCCATATAAATATGTATGTTATGTATGTGCTTTATTTACAATTATTGGGGTTTTCGGTTGTTTTCAGTTATCATAAATAAGCTACCCCTTATAGCCATAAAATGTATGCACGTCGGTTGAGTACTCACCTATACAAAGCATATGTCCATGGGGCTTCCTTTCCCAAGCTAGCAGCGGGAACGGATAATATGAGACGCGACTGATTTTATTTCAGGTCAATTTGCCAGGTAGCCGCGTATGATGAAGCCGCTCAAAATTGTTTTAATCTGAAAATGATTATTATTTGAACGAATAATATAAATATTATAATAATAATACAACAAAATAACGTCGGACTAAGAACAGAACCTTGCGAACTCCACGTCTGCACTTACGAACGATTAACTCATAACTTTTTACAAGTTGTTTTTTGCTTAAATTTCTAGACGCTTATCGCAGTATAAACCATAGGGTGGTATCTTGGTATATTTTGCCGGTTTTTTTTTAAGTATTGACAAAGACACAAACGCTGCATCATTTACGTCACATGGTGTTGACCAATCAGGAGAACTAGCGTATATTTTGTTTGTTGACGATTAAAATAAATATGGACTATACGGGCTACAACCTTAGAGACACTTCACGCCTTCTTGTTCGTGAGGCTCTGCCTGTGCTCGTTTGTGTTTAGATTGCAAAACTATGGGCGTTTATTATTGTGGTCCCGTGTTGTAAAAACACAAGGTAAACGCGAGCGGGATTTACCATTAAAGTGTAAGTATCGTTGTAAATAGCAACGTAACAATTCTGAACTTTCTAATTGTGTAAATATTTCTAATTCTAGTACATTAATATATTTATTTCCTTTGGTAGAGATTTGAAGTTTAGACCACGACTAATTAACAAGCCAAAGTGAGACATCAAATTTAAAACATCGCTACGAAGTGATGTTCACTTCAGTAATGAAAGGATGTTAATTGGAAGAGAATCGGACAATCTTAGCAGGAGACACTGTACCTGAATCTATTGCTTCCTAATTGTAAGTTTTCTTTGTATAATATTGCAAAATATATCATATTTAATTTCTTAGGTACATGAAGAAGCCGTTGTGAGCAACATATTAGAGGATCGGTGCAATTCTGGTGTAATCTGAGTCGGAATATTCAACCACTTGCAGTGGCGTTTGTAAATTCCTTTAAGAAGTGGATAAAAATTTATGTCGTAATTCATCTGGCATAATGCGAGGAAATTAAAATGATGGAGCTTGACTTCATTTAAAACAATAATATATGTACGGACCCCAAATATTGTAGAAAAGCATTGAGCCTTTCCCGCATTTTGTAGCTGAAGAAAGAAATACTTTTCTGCTTCAAGAGAACCTTACGCTAGTGTTATTCAATTCATTGCTTTTGTTATGAGTATTTGGCAAAGAAAATTTTAAAAATTATGGTTCAAGCGTAAGAAGAAACAATGTACTATCTATTATAAAGGGGTACGGCCCACTTATAATTCAATACTATTATTTAAAGTATCTGCTAAATGTATGGATGTTTAAAGTATTTGATACCTAACTATTGCATAAACATTTTTACAATATTAATGGACATTAAATATTATTTGTTCGTACAATTTTATTGTTTACAACGCAATTTTAATTCAATTTTTTTGCAGGTTCTTACTGTTTCAAAATATTAAACTATTTAAGTGAGTGATCATTTTTTATATAGACTGATAATATTAAGTATTGAAGTATGTATGGTAAATAAAAGATGATTTTAAGATATGTAGATAAATTATTATTAAAATAAATACGTCTATATATTTAACTTGTTTTTACTAATACTTATATTATGAATATATATGCGTATTGAAAACTAATACCTTTTCAGATTTGTTTAATTATTTATATACCTCATGATGTGTACTATGATCACTGCTTATCTTCAAGCATTATTACATTAATAGCCCAATATAGTGCATTTCTAACTTGTTTTAATCACCTTACTATTACAAGTTTCATTGTTGTGGAAATCGTTATTTATGTAAATCATCCGCAGTTTCTACTATAATCTGTAATGTCGAATATAGAAACTGTTTGATGATTTTACATAATATACTAATTCACCACTTCTAGCATATTTTTTAATAAATTTAAATTTCGAATATATCCCGCCATAATCCATTTCGATACAGCGCTCGGTGTCCCTTTTGTCATAACTAACCTCATGACGTCACATGAGTAAAGGTTGCATATCTATTATGTAATAATCTATGGTATAAACCGTAAGGACAATGGATGAGTCACGGGGTATGAATTTCTAAGCCTTCACTTCAAACAACAGCCTCCCAATATGGCAGTTTGTTATTGTTTACATTGGTGCTTACATAAATTGTTTAACTCATCTGTTTAATATGCATGTTCTTGTTTATTTATTTATTTTTACGTATTTTATTAGTTTTAAATACACTGTCAGTTTTCAACAATAATGAACCTGAATAAGGGCATTGTTAAAAGTAAGGTTAGTGGCCGAACATTTACCTACATAGTTAGGTTTAGTGAAATAACCGTGAAAGAAGACGGAGTGGAGCATCAGCTATTGTGCATTCACTTGCAAGGATTATTCTGATGTTAACGGGTCGCATTTCTTTGAATTTCCGAATGAATCTATCATATAAACAGGACAAGAATTAAGAAAGTACATGGATAAGAGAACTATGTCGTTGTGCAGAGTTCCTAGGTCAACAGATAACATTTTTTTTTATTTTAATCTCTCCGCTGGTAAATTAAAAATAGTTTCCTGAATTTTGCTCCTAAAGTACAATCTACTAATAAATTCAAAAGGTGCCATTATCTTTTTTTTTTTTTAATATATACACTAATAAACTAAAGCTTCGTTGTTGTAACGCAAACTATAAGATTCTTTAGTAAGTTTTTAGCAGTACAGTCAAACGTATTATTATTATTATTATGATGCAAGACCTATAGAGATGTTTTGTAAACTCACTCGGGAATAACCGAACACAAGCGTCATGCGCGAACATGCCATACGAGCTGACAGTGCTGCAATAGCAAGCGGTCATGATGAGACAGATAGAAATGACATACGTCCAGCGCCCGTCCTAGACTGCCTAATACTCCGACACGTACGCCACTGCGTCAAAAAGACAATCATAATTAAACCTTAGACCGATTTTAATTCCATATCGTGCTCTGCTTGGCTTCTACGCTGGACCGCATCTTGGATCTTTCTTCTGGCGACGTTCGTCTCACAATCGCAGGGAACATCTTCAGGGCTGATTTTTAAGCGACAACAGCCTGAAGATGAACGTCGGCCCGAAGAAGATCCATCAGACAGCCTTAGAAGCAGCAGAGTATAGGTAAGTCGGTAGTTGTAAAGGCGTTTTAACATAGCTAGTTATTGCGAATTTATTGGCCAATTTAAAATTGGTAGTGTATAATAGGTTATACGTGGTAGAGAAGTAAAGTAAACGTACTTTAAACATAAATTTACGCCATTATCCAAAAAAGCGATTTTTTGGGTATTTGGCGTTAAATTAATTGTTTGGATAATGTGTTATAACGTAAAATTTTAAAATTGGCCAATAATTGCGCAATAAATAGTAGGTGTAAAAGGCCTTAATATCTGTAGACATGATAGTCGCCGGATTTACATGCGAAATCCCGTACGAACGTGGTCCCTCACGACAACAGCATGTTCTTTATTCACAGAACGCCTGGGCAAATACCAACTTCAAATGTCATCAGCTGCCCCTATATCTATACGCCCGCCACCCGCCGGTACACATCGACAGAGCACGCACACCACGGACAAGCGTCGTGCGCGCCCTCTATCAGGCTCCATAGCGAATCTGCTTCTTCTTGACATAAAGGTGTCGCATGCGATCCGGCGATGTCCTCTGCAGTCGATCGTCGTGGAATCCTCGTCTGGCGATACCCGGATATCGGTATTGGAGAGGAAAATGGCAGATGAAAGGTGGAAGAAAAAACGCACTTGTGGAGAGTCCCTTACCGTGTATGCCTCCGACGATGATGAATCTGAAAATATGAATATCTTTGATTAAGTTAAATGTGTGTTGAAGCAAATTTAATAGTGCATATTAGATTAGTAACGGTTTTAAATTGGCAACACTGTGTTCTGTGACGGCCTATTGACAGTTCTCAGTTGTTTGAGTTGTTTGATTACAATGCATGTGAACAAATTCACACGGAGATGTTTGCAAATTTTCTTATTTAAAAGTCGGTATGCTTAGTGTGTTGGCACAACTGCAGCCAGCAGTCCGCTTACACCATATCAGACATGGGCATGTAGCATCATAATAGGTATTGTACTCTGAGATCGAGAATGATTGTCCTGATCCTACACATACATTCCGCGGTGCGCGAATCAATTATTTTCGTCCAATCATTGTAATGAAATTCGTAATCAGCGTTTTCTCAACTTTGTGTTTTTGTGTTTGAATTTGTCTTATTTATGATTCCTATTATTGTTGAAATTTTAATATAGTCTTCTCAGATATGCTTCATTTCGCATTGAGAGGTACGTGTCTTTTTTTGGCAAAATGCATTTACAATGACAAAGAAATTTCCTTGGAGGATACTTAGAATTGAAATTCATGTGTATATAAAAGTATTAAATTCATTTTATTATACGTTGATGATAAGTCTGTGGATTTGCTGAAGCAGCGTCTACTTCACAGAGAAATAAAGCTATGTTTGTGTAAGTCTCGCGTATTAAGATAATCGGTATTTATTTCAAATTTATCACTTCTTTGTCTATTGTATGTTAAATTGCTGATCACGATCCCACATATCTCCAAAGGGCGTTTGAAGTTCGGGAAAATAAGCCAACTATCATTCTTGCGCCTCTTTAAAGAACTAGTTATCGTGCGAAATGACAGCACACCAAAGTTTATAAAACCTTGACATACTGTTTTAAATTAATTAATTCGGGACTCCTTACAGCTAAAGAAAAGCACGCGTAACCCCTTGTTACGGGCGTTTCATATCTTAAAATTAAAAATCAAACTTCTTTCTTAAATTTAGCATTAAAATACTTCAAAATTGAGACAGGAAGCAAAAGCTTTCCTCGAAAGGTGTTTTGTTTTGTGCTAAAGCTCGAAAAACCCCCTTTTTTTAAAACTTTGTGAGAGTGTGGTAAAAGTTTTGTGCCTAAATATTTTAGATTAGGGAAGATTTAATTACAATGGTTGGCAGATGTCAAAATTTCTGCTTAAAATACCAGTGCAAATACGTAGAACCGTAAATCGTCGCCTCTTCTCTCCATAAATAAATTTGTAAGTAAATTCTAGTACTTTGTTAAAAAAATTATAAATTTAAAAATATTCATCCAATAGTTTTTTTATTTGTTAATTTATTTAATTGGTAGCTAGTTAGTTAAATTCTATTTGTCTCAATTTATTCATATATAATGTTAAATGTCACTCTACTTAGTTCGCAATAAAAAATAGAAGTTCAATTTGCATCCACTAAAGAATTG